>CM044962.1:15120215-15245834 GCA_024516035.1 Bactericera cockerelli | reverse complement strand
TAGTGGAGATCCGAAACAACGATGAGCATTTCCGCTGAAGCAATATGTAGAAAAATTGAGTTACCCACAATAGTTGTGACATAACAACACAATGAAACCATCTGTACATACACTCCTTCTATACCTCTAGAGTCTTAGTGAAATCACTCTCTCTGTTTTATCCCGATCAAGCAGGATAGACGTTGTTTCACCTCATAGTTGAGGTTAATTGGTTTTGGCACATTTTTTACGGCTGGATGCCCTTCCAAACGCCAACGATTTTATTTGATTGAAGATCCTAGATTAAGACGAGGGTTTTACCCTCCATTCGCTGGGAATTGTACCAGCTACTCACATTAACCTCACTCAGCCTGGGTAGGGCTGGATAAGTGGAATCACTCCTTAAAAGCTCAAAGTTAATAGGAAGTGATGATGCTCGCTTCCCAAGCGTGAAGTCCCATGTTCGACTATCCCTATGTGTCACAATTACTCAAACTCGCTTAATTTTCACCGAACTTGGGACTTGAACCACTGACCCCCACCAGGGTATGCCTGCTTATCGATATCAATTCAGGTCGGTCCCAGAGGTTGTTGCTTCAATACGAAAAACAAAGATATGTATTTTTTGTTGTTGTTTTTTTTATGTAAGCACCATAACCACATGAAATCGTTTGGTAATGTAGGACCTAGATTTAGGTGAAAAAGAAACATAGGAGGGAGAGAGAGAGAGAGAGAGAGTGAGATGGGGGGAGAGAACAATTGAGAGATAGAGAGATTCAGGTGAGAGGGAGCGAGAGAGAGAGAGATTGAGATCCAGGCATTCAAGTGAGAGGAAAGATAGGAAGAAAAAGAGAGAGAGAAAAGGAGGGAGAAAAAGAGAGAGAGAAAGAGGGGGAGAAATAGAGTGAAATTCAGGTGTGAGAGAGAGGGAGAGAGAGAGAGAGAAAGAGAGTGAGAGTGAAAGAGAGATAGGGAGAATAGAGATGAGAAAAAAAGAGCGTTGAATGTTATCAGTTTTCACACCATGGGGCGAAATCTTTTGTCTCTCCCACCCTTCCCCATATATATATCTATCTCTCTCTCTCTCTCTTCCCCCTCCCTAGTAAAGTCTCACTCTCTTTCTCCCCCCCCCCCCCTCCCTAGAGAGTATCTCTCTTTCGCCCCCTCCCTAGTAGAGTCGCTCTCTCTCTCTCTCCTGAGAGAAACAGTTTGATTTTTTTATCAGTCCTTACCATCCTCCCGAGTATACAAAGTGGTCCTGGTATACAGGGTATACAAGTGTACATAGCCGCTGTAGACATAAATGTATACCTACCTACACTTAGTTATACTACCCGAGAGTATGTACGTAGTTGGTACAGCTGAGACTAAATACAATACAATAAAATATTCTGTTTTTACTGAAGAGCTTTATAGACTATAATAATATAGTCGTCTATAATATAGATGGTGATGTACCTATTATGTGAAGCGTATCTTTCAAAATAATAAGGACAAAAGTTAATTTTAACTTGTTCTTCTTGATGTCATTTGAACGACATGCGGCATGAAAATTCTAAGTTTACAGCAACACCCTCTTTTCATCTACAGGATATTTACAGCGGAGAAGCGTGTCTGTGAAAGTTTGAACCAAAATAAAGAAACTGAATGAAATGCATGGCCACAGAGATTGCGGTATACAGATAAAAATATTTTCATTCACAGATAGAACCCTTCATAATCTATATCAGGGACGGTCGAACTGGCAACCGCAAAGTAATCTTCTGGGAACCGAAAAAAGGGTTTTATATAAAACAAATGTAGGTAACAAGAACAGTTCGGGCAGGACTATCTTTCTAAAAAAGATTTCGGATCAGCTTTTGATACATTCTACATTTTATACAATAACATGATTATTATGGCCTGCGGCGCTTTTAAAAGAAATAATTTTCCAAATAGATGAAATTGAATCATTAAAAGTTTCCGCGCTTTCAGAATGTCTTCAGGTATTATTTTATTTGGATCTAGCTAAATTAAAAAGAAAAAAATATCGACTGAAAACATATTAAGGACTAACGAGTCCTTTTATTCCAGCAGTAAGCAAAATACGTATTATTAGGTGGTCCTGGCTGTGGGTATAGAACCCGTGACCTCTGGATTAGGAGACCTATACTTTGACCTCTGAGCTACGGGACGTACTAAACAAATAAACCAATGTATGTATACATATAGAGTTTAAAAAAGATATCATTTTTGTGTTAATCACTTTCGTGATGTTACAATTACTCAAACTCGCTTTACTAAATTATTGCTGACACCGGGACTTGAACCACCGACCTCCAGGTTACAAGTCCGCCGCCTTCTCGATCAAGCTACTGAGGTATGTAGTGTGTAGAGTTGTACACAGGCTGACAAATATTTGCTTTGAAACCTTGCAGCTTTCTTCTGTTACATTTCCCGCGGGATAAAACTTTTTTAGGACAACATTATCCCTCATTTTTCAGGACAACTTTTTTAAGGATTCTTGCTGTCGACTCTTGTGTCAACAATATTTTACATAATAATGAAGAACGTATATATTATTTTTAATAATGATGAAGAACGTATATGTATATTTAGGATACAGAAATAATACAAATAAGAGAAAAGTAATAGGGGGATATGGCGTGATTTGAGAGGTTTCTTGAAAACTGAAAGTTTGTAATACACAATAATGTTTATAAATTACACTGGTCGATGGTTCAAGTCCCGGATTTAGCGTAGATTTAATGAAGCTAGTTTGAATAGTTGTGATATCACAACTGACCAATTGGCAAAGAAACCTATTGGCGAGGTCAATACATTATTTTTTGTGATTTTTTTTCAAAGATGAGTGTTTCACGGCCTTTTTATTTCGTAACCATGAAACAGGAGCTACTGTAGACGCTTGCTGTTGTAGCTCTGATGAGCGATAAGTGACACAATACTTCCCATTTAGGTGTTGGGTCAATACGAGGGCACCGGAAAGTATCCCTTAGAATCAACTGTAATCAAATTTAGCATACATTTTTTTTGTCTACTTGGTGAATCGAACCGGGGACATTCCTCATCGAACCGGGGACTTAACCACTGTATATTATAATATAAGAGAACAGGATGCACCCTAAGAGAAACCTATGCAAGAGAACAATTTCCAGGTCAGATTACCTCTCGGAGAGATCTGGGATGAAAAAAATCTGATCCTTTGAGTTATCTTATTTATCCAGATTTGACTGTAATAAAGGTACGAGATTTGACTCGTATGCTGGTAACTGGTACATTACATATATCCAATATCGATGCTACAATAATAATAACTACACATAAATAACAATAATAATAATGAATATCGCTCACTCCATCCCCTCCTCGCATCATCACTACACCCCAAGGGTGTATTTTCGAACAGAAGGGGGGGGGGGGTAAAAAGAACATGTGGCAACGCAATTATTTACAAGTTGTTATTGTAGATCAATTGGCTTTCTAATCACAAATATGAAAGCCGGAATAATGACTCTAACATTTCATTATGACAAGGAACAGGGGCGGAAAATGTTTTGGGGGTGCTGCCACATAAACCGGACGAAAATGGGATTTATGAAGTCGCTCTTTAAGTATCTAAAAAGTTTGAGTTTTTTTACCATGCCAATCATATTAATTTTGCATTAAATGCACAAATGCACTTCTATTAAAAAATAGACACTTTGAGAATACGATTAGGTCAGTAGTAAGGTACCTACTCGCTAAACTCGCTTGCCATGCAAAATTTGGTTACAGTTGCTGGTAAGAAACCTTCCGGTGAGCTCGTGTTGAACTGTTGACCCATTATTCTGGAAATGTGTGATGATTTTCACTGTGTAAAGCTAGAACTTGAGAAAAATCCTCTATTTTTCTTTTTAGTCGAGGGGTGCTGTAGTTCCGCAGCTCCTTAGCATCGGCCGCGCCTGACAAAGAGTATGATTTGTTCCATTATTACATTTTTAATGCCAATGATAGACTTTTGTGTCTTTTGTTCAAGTTATGATTGCCAATGTTACTCTCTCTACCTATATGTCATTAGTACTGCGGACTTGTTCATACATTCTTTATTAGCTAAGAGAGGGGTAACAAGTGGATGATTAGTCAAGTTTATGAAGTGAGAAGTGTTGCCTCCTTCTTGACACATTTTGGAAAGTTTATAAAAATAATATTATGCATGCGACACTTGAACCTGTCACGTTAATCCGTCTCTATGATTATCGGTTTTTTAAATTCTAATTTGATTAAAAATAATTAGCCCTTTTCATTATACAAAATGTCGTATTTTGGTCTTGTTTAATTCTACAAGTAGGTAGGTAGTTTTAGTTACTTTTAAAATTGTAAGATCTAAGATTTATAACTTTAATTTTAAAATTTTGTACAAATGGAACTTGTTCCGTTAAAAAATTACCTTGAATGTGTACTCTGTAATCTTGTTTGTGTATCATACTGATTGTGGTAAACTATAATAAATTTTTACTGACTTCACACGGAAAAAAGTCAGTAAAAAATGTAAATAATTTCTGTGAAGTCAGTAAAATTATATTAGTCTACCTCACTCAGTATTTACAAAACTATCAATAAAAATTTAATATCAAGGTGTGAACAAGCGCCTCAAAATTATTTTGTGACCAAATCCAGACGAGAATACAAAATTATTATTATAGTAATCTTTAATAGGTAAAACAAAAAATATATACAGTAAAATACAATGAAATATAAAGAAAAACAAAAAGATTAAGCGAAGATTCAAGAAAATTCTTCTCGTCGATTGACAAAAGGCATGAGTGGATCCAGAATATTCATTTTTTTTTTTTTTTTTGCATTGGTTATTTCCTTATTACGGAAATTCGCGATACAGCCAGATTCAGGATAATCTGAATGCATATAAACTTATAAAGTCCAGAGTAAAATTTCTATTCTGCTAGGGTTCGAACTCGCGTTCTCATCCAGATGAGTCACACGCTAGAACGCCCGACTGAGCAGACATCATGAACCATTGCTCGTACTTGGGACTTGAGATAGCGTTCACTGTTTTTTGGCAGCTTAGTGTGAGATGTCCATTTAATGTATTTTTATTAAATTCTTTACATAGGTAGTAACCCAACACAGTGAGGTTCTGTTTTGAATTAGATACTGGAAGATTTGGCTTTTGTTTGTCTGTTTGTCTGTCTGTCTGTTTGTCTGTTCCGCGATAACTCTCGACCGGGTTCTTCAAAATTGTTGAAATTTAGTATACATGTTCAAATTTTAGCTATAGTTGAATTAGGGCTGAATCAGGCTACACGGGGCCAAATGGGGGCCGTTTTGGTGAAAATTGAAAACGATTTTTCTATTTTTATTAAATAAATAAATTGTGATTGTGAAAGCTAAGGGGGCCGCACTGTGGTAAAAAATGGGCCACAAAAAGTGTCGGTTGATATTTTTAATTAAAACCTATCAAGAGGTGTATCGAATGAAAGGTCTTGATGTCCTCATGCTTGAATTACAATGTGATAGTTGAATCAGTGGGAGATTTACAGCTCACAGATCTACTAGTAGTAACACATAGTAGTAGTTTGTAGTTTTGGCATCTCCTCTAACAATTTGAAAAAGTAAAATCTGGAAACCCTGTTTTGCTCTGAACATGCAGTCATTAAAAAGCATATCAAACACCTCGGCCGAGGTGTGAAGAACGCCTATACAAAGAAAGAGACAGCCCGGCAGAGTGTAAGGTTATTGTACAAACAAATAGGGATAATAGAAATTGAAATACAGAGTTGAAATCATTATAAAAACAGAAAAGGAGAAAATATATACCCATAGTTGTCCTAACTAAAGCCTGTGGCAATCTTTTCCACCCAATCCAAATTGAATAACTTTCGCTATCTATTTCTGAACTTTCGGTTCTGAAATTATTATAGCTACTGTAGACGCTTGTGGTCTATGTTATAGCCTGCCCACCTCGTAGTACGCAACCCCTCTGATGGGCGAGAAGTGATACAATACTTTCCAATTAGGTGCTGGGTCAACACGAGTGGAAGGTATCCCTTACAAACAATAATTGTAACCAAATTAAGAATACAAATTCTTGTGGGCACGGGGGATCGAACCCGGGACCTTCCGCACGGCAAGCGAGTGCTTAACCACTGAGCTAATCTTCTTCTTGTTAATCTTTCTTTCCCCTAAAAATTTTAGTTATTCTTTTTTATGTACCCTGTCAAGAAATCACAAACACAGGATACCCTCTACAAACTCTACATTGTACAACATTGTTTATCAAGATTCATAACGACAAAGGTGCAGACAAAGAGAGGGAGAGAGAAAGAATGAGAAAGAGGGAGAGAGAGAATGAGAGAGAGGGAGAGAGATAGGGAAGGAGAGAGAGAGAGAAGGGAGAGAAAGACTGAAAAAGAGAGAGAGGTAAGGAGAAGAAGAGTATGGGTCGATATCTCATTTATTTATACGATGAAATAATAGAATTTTCCAAATGCGAGTACCCCCTCCTACCCTATTTTGTTAACCCCCCCCCCTTTCTCTCTATCTCTCTCTCTCTCTCTTTCTTTTTCTCTCTCTCTCTCTCTCTCTTTTCTCGTCTCTATAAATCTTTCCTTTTCAATCCTTTCTGAAGATTTTTTACCTTATTATTCAGAAGGAACATACTTCGAGAAATACTGTATACATAATATTTGTATAAACTCTGTTTCATATAGACCGGTTGGCTGGCGCTACTTGACGAGCGCTCGCCTACCGGCGAGCTTGATAATACATCGTTTTGAACCGTACACACCACATTGCCTATACTAAAATGGTTTCCAGGCGACTACAAAAAACGAACACGAAAGCTTGATAATACATCGTTTTGAACCGTACACACCACATTGCCTATACTAAAATGGTTTCCAGGCGACTACAAAAAACGAACACGAAAATATTTTTATTATTAAAATATTTTACGAGTTGTTTTGGTAGTTACTTCAGTCGAAACTAGATATTATGTATGTAAGAGAAGACAAGGGGCCGCAATTTTTTTCTCTTATAGCCAGGTTTCTCTTACATTTTTTTTTTCCTTGTAGAGAGGTAGGTAAATTTGACCTGGAATTTTTCTTCTTATGTCCTGGTTTCTCTTGCATCCCGATTATCCAGTTCTCTTTTAAAATCTTCCTACCCAATGCACATGGAAATGCACATTTTTTTTGTAATGCTATCCTCCCAAGCAATTTTCTTACTTTGTAGTGCGCCAATGTAACCAAAACAGTACTTATTCTGTGTTGATTAAAAACTTCTCTGCCAGCGTCGATGGCATGTTGAATACACCGGTTCCCTTCAGAACACCGAAGTTAAGCGACATCCAGCGAGGTTAAGACTTGGATGGGTGACCATTCAAATTCTAATTCTCGTGACGCTGGCTTTTCCCGGCCCCACTCAGGCTGGGTGAGGTCAATGTGAGTAGCAGGTTTGTGAGTTTCCTGCGAATGGAGGGTAAAACCCCCGTCGTGATATGACCATGGCAGTTGAAAGCGACGTTAAACCCCAATTAAAAAAAAAAAAAAAAAAAAAAAAAAACTTCTCTGTGTAGGATTCGTTCACATTGACTATCGAAACTCGTAAACATTAATTGTGCATTTAGATGCACATGGGGCGTTATCACTACAAAAAAAAAAAAAAAAACTTGACTCGTGACTCGGGAAGATATACCATTACATTCTCATTGTGCATTTAGATGTACTTTGGGGTGATAACACTACCTACAAAACAAAAATAGTGGTTGGGTATCCCCCTTAACTTCGCTGGTGCAGTGATTGGTGAATAGTTCTACTTAAGAGACGGGTCTTCGCTTATCTTTTCTGTAATCCTATTTCATGATTTGGCTATAATAGTATACATGGCCTGTAAGTGAAGTGAGGCGTCCACTTATACCTCGTGAGGAAAAATGAGTAGCTGCTTAAATGTTAGCAGCGACCAGTGCTGGCGGAATTATAGGCAAAAAAAAATATTGGGATATATTATTAAAAATACGGAAAAGTCCTATAATTCTGCGCTACCCACTAAATTTCTGATATTTTTTTACAATCAATTTTACGCCTAACAAGTAGGCAATTACAAAATCAATTAACTTACATCTGATCACATCTATGCAAAAAAATATGAAGAATTATAATAACACAAAGAAACACGCATTATTAATAGTAGTGTAGCTTTGAAGTACTTTCCAGAATTGTCCGATCTTGCTCTGAGTGGAAACAGGAAACAGCTCGGTTGACCATATTACTTACTCATCTACTTTTTACTTAGGCAGCTGGGATTGAAAAATAAAAGGTCACCTTAGCTGCCTGAAGAAAAGCAAAACAGTAAGAATATGCTGGCGTCTTGTGCAGTCAGTCTTTGACGGGCCGTTGCGTGTCGGTCACTATTTAGGCAGCTGCTGTTTGGCTACTACTTACATATACATATAAATAAAATGGTGTGACATCACACAACTTTCTATTTTACAATAAAAGAATTCCACCACTAAACTTATTCCTTATCCTAAAAAAAAAAAAAAAAAAAAACTTATCATATTTGTGCTAATCACTTTCGTGGTATCACAACTACCCAAACACGCTTTACTAAATCCACGATGAAACCGGGACTTGAACCACCGACCTCCAGCTTACAAGTCTGCCACTTTATCGATCAGGCTACTGAGGTCGGTGAAACCTATCATGAGGAAAGTATTTTATTCGTCGAAAATTTGACCTACCCAGTTTTTCACATTTCTGGACGAATCATAGTCTCAGAATACCAAAAAAGTTGTTTTCGGCCATTTGTCCGTCCGTCTGTCCGTCCGTGAACATAATATCTTGAGAACGGAAAGAGCCAGAGATTGAAATTTGGTATGGAAGTTGATTTTATATGTATATCACAGGAACCACAAAACTTTTGTTTTAATTTGGCCGCACTTTTTAGAAGTAGGGCCGAAAAAATTGGCCACAAATGCCGCAAAAAGTGTCCGGAGGGATCGCTCCTTTAGACACAAAAAAAAGAATAAAAAATAATAGAGTTGTACTTCAATTTTTTGTTGATACCTTAAACTTTCTGGAACCCAAATGCTGATTACGAATTTGATATTATTTTTAAGATAACTACTACCGTTGAGTCACCCGTGGCGGAATTGACTTCTATTCGTATGATAAGGAAAGTTGTGTGGTGTCACACCAGTTTATCTTATAAGGTAACGGGTGTTAAATAAATGAAAATAATGCTGAAATCCTATATTTTTTCTTCAATATATAGCTAACCCTGTAATCTGTATAGCAAGGGCCGCCCAATCCGGCAGAGAGGATCCGATTTCCTCCACTGGTGACTTGACGCTATCAGTTATGAATCATTATCAAATTCGTAATGTTTCCCATTTCCCAGGAAAAAATAACCTAAGACATGGAAAACTGACTTTCGTAAATTTAGATCCCTATAACACGTTGAATACCCAACCAGGGCCTCTTTCCAGAGAGCAAAATCACCAAATCTCCCTTTCAAATTTCAACCGTCAAATTTTGTTTAAATAACGTACCTATTCTCTGAAAGCACTATTAGTTCGAAAGAAAACAAAAAAAAATTGACTTACCCGATCGTCGTCTTCTGCTAAACTGATCTGACTCAGTCCTCTAACTTCCCTCTGGAATTCCAGAGTCCCTTGTCCAGTCTCGCTTCTTATCTACACAGGATGACATGTCCAACCATTCTTATCAGAGAGAATTATCCGAATTTTACTAGGCATGGCGTCGAGTGAGATCTTTCTCTTCTCCTTTGTTGCTGCGGAAAAAGTCGGTTATTTGAGAGGGATGTGTACACTGTAGGTACATACAGAGAAACAGACTAGCAAACCCTACCAGCAGCTTGCTGTTTCACCAGGATTGAGGCTCGAATTATGAAACAGGATTAATTCATCATATGAACTAATCCTACACTATTCCATAACTCGTCATCTGGTGGGAATTTCAACCAATCGCAGCGCATTTATATTATAAATTTAGAATACAAAACCAATTTTTGTATTGAAAAATTGGTTACAGTTGTTTGTAAGGGATACGTTCCGGTGCGCTCGTGTTGACCCAGCACTTAAATGGGAAGTATTGTGTCACTTCTTGCTCATCAGAGGGGAGGCATACTACGGGATGGGCAGGCTACAACACATACCACAAGCATCTACAGTAGCTCCTGTATCATAGCTACGAAATAAAAAAAGGCTGTGAAAAACTCATCTTTAAAGAAAAAAATTAACAAATCCTAGATATATGAGTTTAATCCTGTTTAACGATTAGGCCCCTAATGTTATAATGGCTTATAAAGAATAAGTCCGGCCAGCGTCGATGGCATGTTGAATACACCGGTTCCCTTCAGAACACCGAAGTTAAGCGACACCCAGCGAGGTTAAGACTTGGATGGGTGACCATTGAAATTCTAATTCTCGTGACGCTGGCTTTTCCCGGCCCCACTCAAGCTGGGTGAGGTCAATGTGAGTAGCAGGTTAGTGAGTTTCCTGCGAATGGAGGGTAAAACCCCCGTCGTGATATGACCATGGCAGTTGAAAGCGACGTTAAACCCCACTTAAAAAAAAAGAAAAAGTCCAAGTTCTCACGATGCCGCGATGGTTGATTGCACATAGAAATACATTATACGTGCTTCAGAAGATCAGAACGAGTCATCTATTCAAATAAAGTTGCATAGAGGCAACCAATCCCTTCAAAAACAACAACAGCATTTGAGACGAATATTATACTGTCCATTTGCTGGAATTAACTTCACTATAGCCAGCGTTGATGGTGGTACGTTGAATATACCGACCAAAGACAGGCTAGGTTAGATCAATGTCCGAATGATTATGACCTTTCAGTTAGTTGAAGGGAACCTTAAAAAACAAAAACCTCATCCAGTCAGGGTTGGGCCGGAATTGACCAACATCCCGAGGGTTTGAGTAGTCACTTGGTCAGTCATAGTCGCCCGCTGAAGGCTACTAGTTTTAAAGGTCCTACACAGGCTGAAGAGATTCATGAGCGAAAGTTATTTGTTTTCTCTATTTTGGATAACTATAATGGATGGATAATTAAACTTAATAGAGAGCCAGCGTCGATGGCATGTTGAATACACCGGTTCCCTTCAGAACACCGAAGTTAAGCGACATCCAGCGAGGTTAAGACTTGGATGGGTGACCATTCAAATTCTAATTCTCGTGACGCTGGCTTTTCCCGGCCCCACTCAGGCTGGGTGAGGTCAATGTGAGTAGCAGGTTTGTGAGTTTCCTGCGAATGGAGGGTAAAACCCCCGTCGTGATATGACCATGGCAGTTGAAAGCGACGTTAAACCCCACTTAAAAAAAAAAATAAAAAAAAAAAAAAACTTAATAGATCTGAATGAATGGTAAGCGATAATTTTGTGATTTCCTATCATTATATCATTACTATGTCCACAAACACTTCTGATGCATACGGAAGTGTTAAACCCTAGAGCCCACAAAAAAATGTATTAGTAGCTCAGTGGTGTCCCGGTAATTCTGTGGTAAAGGTGGCACTCTGTGAATCCAGAGATTCCAGAGGCCACAGGTTCGAAACCCAGCCGGGACATGACAAGTTATCTCCCATTTGGGATTTTTACCACATAATAATTCGTCTTGGGCTTACTGCTGGAATAATGGGACATATTAGTCCTAATCGGGCAGTATAAATAAGGCGATATTATTATTATTATTATCTGGTCAAAATCCCGAATGAGAGGATGCCATGTGCCGCCCGGGTTTCGAACCCTCAACCTCTGGATAACGAGTCAGACGCCTTGACCTCTAAGCTACCGGGACAGGCGATCGGATCGTATCCGACCCTGGCTCTGAAATACTGTGCCGGCAAAAACTGTTGGATGGGTAACTGTGCTATCACAGATCTGACTGACATTCCTCTTGTTATCTTTTGATGGAGGACAGTGGCGATTATCTATCCCTTTTCACACTTGATCCTTTTTCTCGCTATCAATTTTTTTTTGCTTCCATGTTATTGTTAGGTATATTGTATTTTTTGTGGAATTTAGAATGTAGGGAAAACAGTATTCTTCCATATATTATGTATCACAATTTAAGTGGGTAGCGCAAAATTATAGGACTTTTCCGTATTTTAATATTTCAATATCTGATTTTAGCCTATACTTCCGCCACTGGTTGTTGCAACATTAAAGCAGCTACTCATTTTTCCTCACGAGGTATGAGTGGACCCCGAACACCCAAATACAGAGCAGAAAAAATCCTGCCCCGCTGGGGATCGAACCCAGGTCACCGTGCGTGCAATGCCTAGCGCGCTAACTCACTCTGCCACGGTGACTACTATTGTTGTTATGCTTAACCCTTTGACGCCGGAATTAATTTGGCCGGGGGAAAAAAATCGCAACCAACTTTTCTTTCATCCTGATGGTTTTCTAAGACTTTTGGCGTTGGTTTCAGCTTTCTAGCTTTTACCGGTAAAAAGTTATGAATCCGTGTCGAAAACGACACACCGGGCTTTAAAGGAACAAGAATGTAGAAAATTATTACAATTTTCTTTAAAACTATATGTTAATAAGCATATTAGCTACCTCTATTAATTTTTTCATTTTTTCATCGTAAAATAATCGACCAGGAAACACAAGAAATAACTTGCCAAAGTCGGCAAAACTCCATGCGATGATGCACTCTCGAAATCTCAGCAACAAATGAAAATTTAGAAATGTAAACAAAACAATTCAAAAATCGCGCTGGATAGATTTGAAGATAAGAAGTCAAGGAACTGTTTCACACTGAAACGATAATGATACTGTATTCTAGTGAATAATTATTGAATGTCAAAGTACCTGTGTCGAAAACAACACGCTCGGCGTCAAAGGGTTAAGTCAAGGTTCGAACTTAAGGTGAGCGGACCACAGGCAGTAGTTATAACCTTTACACCATGGATATTAACTGAAAAGTAAAGAGGTAAGAAGAAATAACAAGATGTGTTTTACCTTAACTTAAATAATTAATTTATTCTGTACAAACTAAAAAAAAAACTTAAAATCTAAACAGAACTACTTAATTTGTAAAAAGATAACTGCATTCTTTGAATTCTTAATGGTATGTACAATTGTAAATGTACACAATAAATGAAAAAGTGATGTGTAAGACAACCCGGTCCAGTTGTCTATCATTGTAACACAATAATTGCAGAAGACAGTAGTTGCATATTATCCCATCTGTATGCATTCCCATTCTTTTGAGTCCATACAGCCAATGGATCGGGTTGGATTCGAACCAACTGATACCTACGCTACCTGGATTACCAGACCAGCGCTTTGACCACTCGACCACCCACATGATCTGGTGGTTAAGGCTCACATGGGTTGTCTCAGAAACCAAGTCTTCACATTGGAATTTTACAAGACAGCTTTAGCTGCAGAGTAGGGACACCAGAAACAGTATGACTATTTACTTTAGTACCCTACTTATGACGACGTAGGCAGTTAGTAGCATCTACAGGATTTTTTTTTTATTTATTTTTTTTTTTTTTAAGATTTTATTAAAGAGAAATCTTGGCCGTATGGCAAATTCCCATGTTAAGGAGAATAACCAATGCCAAAAAGAGAGAGAAATCTTGAAAAAAAATAAAACTAAGTAACTATTCCAAAATTGTGTTCGACTGGCAGGTCCACCGTCTGAAGCACATGGTTGCAATCTAGTTTCCTTTAATTAAGACGATAGTTTTTTAAAAAAAATATATTTTTTTTTTGTTTTTTGTTATTTTTTTTTTCAAATCAACAACAGAAAGTTAGAACAAAATTTAATTAAAATTATTTTTTATTTGTGAAAATCTAAAAACTTTCAGATAGAGATGGTTCATACAATAGATTTTGAAAATGCTAATGTAAATTGGTAGAGATAGGATAAATTGTATTTAGAGAGTTTGGGTTTTTGGCTGTCAATATTTTTGGTAAAAATAGGTAACGGGAGAAAATGGCTTTACCTAGACAAAAGTAATCAAAACTACTTTGCAAGACCTTCCATTATTTTTTTGTTTAACTACATAGTCATATCACGACGGGGGTTTTATCCCCCGTCTTACAAACCAGCCACTCAAAGTAACCTCACCCAGCCTGAGTGGGGCCAGGAATAGTGAGCATCACAAGGGTTCAAATTTGAATGGACACCCATCCAAGTCCTAACTTTGCTGGACGTTTTTAAAATGAAAAAATAGGTTTTATAACAATAAAATTGGTAAATGTTGTGCTCAGGTTACGTGTGATGCGCAATGGAGGGTTAACCAAGATGGTTAAAGGATGATTTAATAATAGGTGAATTTTTTTTCTTCTTTAAATGTCCATAATTTTTATCTTATTTTGTCACATGTGAACAAAATAAATTGAAACCATTCCTGTATTTTTCTTTTCTCGTAACTTCAAAAGGAGACAAAAGTAAAACTAAGTGAAGTTACTAGACTTAAATTATAAAATCACAACAATTTCATTCACTAATTGATCTAAAGTCAACGGCACAAATAACCGGACATTTCCTGTTTTTCCATTTGACTCGATATAATATATTTCCTTTTACAGACTATATTTGACTAAAAAAAATAACAAATAAAAATTTCAAGGTATTTATTTTTCTTCTGAGAGAAACCAACAGTAGGGAGGTTAATACTGATCAGAAAAAAGCATGTTTAACCTATTCACTACCTTTCATTCTGATAGAAAACAAATGGAATGGAAATTCATACCTCATAGAAAGAACATTTTTTTTAAAAATTATTAATAAAACTTTGACGACTTGAAAAGTTAAACATGTTTCTTCAGTTCAGAACAAATGTCCATACTGTTGGTTTTTCATTCAAACAATAATATCTTGAAAATTAAAACCACAAAAAAAGTTTAGTCATATTTAGTCCGTAAGGAAATACATGGAGTCAAATGGAAAAACAGCAAGTGTCCGGTTAATTATACAGGTGAGTATTTATTAGAGCCCTTTCACACAAAGAATTGACAGATATAAGTACGTAATCAATATAACTTTTAGAATATGCCCAAAGGAAACTTTTTACATAAAACATACATGTATGTATTAATTATTATTGAGCATAAATTATTACAAGTTGTCTTTTTAGTACCAAAATAAATAGCATTTTGGTGTTTTTAACTATGTATTTACATACATACAAACATAAGAAAAAAATTATCTGTAAGTTTAAGGTTGTTGAATCAATAGGACCTGTAAAATATCTAAATCTTTTTTGTGGATATCTTTTCTTTTTCCGTTTAAATTTTCATGTCCATATTATGAATGTATGATGTATATTGTCAGTAATTGGGGACTAAGGGTGTAGGTAATATTTGCAACATGGTTTTCAGTGTAGACACAAATGTAAAAAAAAAGATATCACAAGATTAGTTAAAAACTATCCAGCAAAAAAAATATATTTTTATGAATTATGAATTTAAGCTAAAAATTGTTTCAGTAAGACTCCACCACTATTTTTATAAAAGGGCAAATAAACAGAAATATATACGAGTATAATTAAAATAATTACTGTAAAGATTATAAAATTCGATAGACTTAAAATAAAATAGTAAAATACCACACCCCATAAAATAATACAAAATGGTAGAGTATTGGTTCCTTAGTAAGAAATGATTTTGATTGGCATAAGAAAGGAAATGTTGCTTTTCTGTGTTAGGATTATTAAAAATTTGAATCAGTAGTGAAGCTGGCAGTAGAAGTTATGATTGAGAAGGATCAAGGGTGGTGCGGAAGAGAATGTCATTGGCATTAGCACCGCCCTTGATCAAGTTTTGTTTTATTCATCTCATTTTCTATGTATTGTATATATTCTATGTAAATAAAACTTGATCCAATATGTTTAATAATAAGAAGTGTGTTTTCTTTCCAAGTGTGGAACAATTAAAATATTATTTTAACAATTTGAATTTGCACAATTAGGCGCCGCACTGTAAGAAATTAAGAACAATAATATTTGGACATGATTGTAAAGTTGGTATACATCAAGCTAAGAAAATTTGGCTGGCAATTCGATAAAAAGTAGAGCCTTTCAAAAGGAGAGTTTACAGACTCAGTGCTAGAATGTATTACGCCAACAATGAAAAATTTTAACCAATTTTTTTTATAAGAAGCCTTCCCAAATGTAGATAGGTAAAGATAGACCATACAGAACCGACCTCAGTAGCTTGGTCGTTGAGGCGGCGGGCTTTTAGCCTAGAGTTCAATCGGTCAAGTTACAAGTTCGAAAAAAAAATTAGCAGTGTGACATCACGATAGAATAGAATATACTTTGTTTAGACTGCCGGAATAAGACTGAAAAGTCTCTTAACCCACCAGCACCAATAATAATAAAACTCTTTAGTGGGAGTTAGCCACCAGGCGAGGTTAATGCTCAAAGCATTTTCTACCACATAATCCTCAGAGTCTTATTATGTGGTCACAAACTCACATTAATGAAGAAAAATTCACGCACTGGGTATGATTCGAACCAACGGATCCCTGCGCTACCTGGATTACCAGACTAGCGCGTTAACCACTTGAGTACCAGTGCACGTGATTGTGATTAACACAAATATGATAACTTTTCAAGATAGAACATACAAGAAATTTTATTCACAATTGGGCTAAAATTTGATAACAAGTATCGGACAGTTGACAGTTCTTTCTGACCACCATTTTTAAGTTACATTACACTTTTGTGTATTACACTGTGTGTTTAAAATTACACTGTGTGTTTAAAAAGTTAGTGTTTAACTGTGTAATAAGAGCATACAGGGAGGGATGTGCAGAATTGAGCTAGAGCTAGATAGGCGGAGGTTAGCATACAGGTAGGGGTATGCAGGATTGAGCTAGAGCTAGATAGGCGGAGGTTATGTGGGCAGTAGGGCGGATCGCTTGTCTCTGTTCTTCCCGCGGGAGATACACCTTGCCTTGAACGCGGCCGCATTCATCAGTTGCTGTAACACAAGAGGTTAGAGAGGATAGTAGTTTTATGAAGTTTTATCTGTTGCTGCAACACAAGAGGTTAGAGAGGATTTTTTTTTTTTTTTTTTTTTTTTTTCAACTTTATATTTATAATAAACATTTAACAATTCACATAATAAGTAGTTATAATATTAAAGAGTACAATTTTCAAGGATGAATAAGATAATATAGATAAGGGTATTTAAAGTAAGTACCTATAGTTTTACATTATTATGGACTGAGTAATTTACCTAAATACAGGGTGGGGCAAAAGTCTAGAAACCGCTGAATAACTTTCGAATGGCTTCTTCGGTAAAATTAAAATTTTGTACGGTAAACCGGGCTAATAAGACCTTCTTTTAGAGTGGGGTCGATTTTTGTTACCGGCCCCCATGTCCAGGCCAGGGGGGCCAACTTCATTTTTTTAAATACGAACCCCCACCTTGCGATACATTTTTGAAAAGGTCTTTGAATAAGAAATACATTGGAGCAAATTTTATTTTTTTTTTAATATTGACTGTTTGCAAATGGCGTCCAACTTTGTGTATGCAGTAAAGTCTGGAAACCCCTGAATATCTTTCAAAATGGCTTTCTCAGTAAATTTAAAAAAAATTACGGTAAATCCTGGTAATTAGACCTTATATTAGAATGGGACCGATTTTTTTTACCGGCCCCCATGTCGGGGCCAGGGAGGCCAACTTCATTTTTTAAATACGAAATCCCACCTTGCGATACATTTTTGGAAAGGTCTAATTACCCCGACTTACCGTGCACAATTTTAAATTTACTGAGAAAGCCCTTTCAAAAGATATTCAGGGGTTTCCAGACTTTACTGCATACACAAAGTTGGACGCCATTTGCAAACAGTTAATATTAAAAAAATAAAATTTCCAACAATGTATTTCTTATTTAAAGACCTTTCCAAAAATGTATCGCAAAGTGGGGATTCATATTTAAAAAAATGAAGTTGGCCCCCCTGGCCCCGACATGGGGATCGGTAACAAAAATCGACCCCACTCTAAAAGAAGGTCTTATTAGCCCGGTTTACCTTACAAAATTTGAATTTTACCGAAGAAGCCATTCGAAAGTTATTCAGGGGTACCAGACTTTTGCCCCACCCTGTATATGTATATTATGTGTGTTGAATTAAATTAATTAAAGATCGGGTAGTTTTATTAATTGAAGATCAGGTAGGATAATAGTTTTATGAAGTTTTTTTTTAAAAGGTAGCAGTGCCCCGGAACCGCTTTCGCATTACTTCAGGCCACATTAACTTTTCATACATGCCATTCTGGAAACGGAATAACTCGGTCAGAATATTCCGCTCCAGCCGGTAATCAAACCTTCAACCCCTGGGTCAGTAAACAATGCTCAGGAGGTCAGTATCAGTATCAGTATAAACAGAAAAGTGAGAAGTTGTTGTACTAGATGTACAGGTTATGAAACGTCCAGAAATATGAAAGAAATTGAAATCGGAGCAAAAAAATTATTATTTTTTTTAACCAAAAACGAACACAATACTTCCGATTTCTAATATTAGAAATTTCTCGGAAGTGAAATGTATGTTGAAAAGGTATTGCTACTCACTCGCTCCTGTTTGCTCGCCTTCAATTATGTTTGAATATGTGATTTAAAAAAAAGGGCAAGGACTCTGAATGTTACAGACCTCTCTTTAAATAAATATTCATTTAAAAAAAAAATGTATGTTGATAAGGTATGGCTACTCACTCGCTCCTGTTTGCTCCTGTCATTAAAAAAAAGGACTCTGAATGTTACAGACCTCTCTTTAAATAAATATTCATTAAAAAAAAAAATACGTTGAAAAGGTATGGCTACTCACTCTCTCCTGTTTGCTCGCCTTCAGCGCCGCAGTGTTGAGCGGAGTGAGCTTCTCCCCCAGACGCAGCACCTCCCTGACCAGCTCGTTCTGGCTCAGATGGAGGTTGATGCCGGAGCCCAGGACTGCGCAGAACGCGTCGTAGTGCTTCTTGCGCAGCCACGAGTCCAGACGGAGAGACTCCTGACCGAAGCGGATCTGAATGTTGGGCGACTCCGAGTTCTGAGGAGAAGAAGAATTGGTTGGTGTTCAGGTTTTTTTTTTTTTTTTTTTTTTTTTTTTTTCAACAAAATATACTTGAAATATAACCGACCTACAGTAATTTTTCGGCCCTGTACTTGGAAACATCCAAGTACAGGGCCGAAAAATTATTGCCTCACCGGGGATCGAACCTAGGTCGTCATGTGTGCAACTGCGCTAACTTAATCGGCCACGGTGACAACTGTTATAATCTAAATCAGGAGTTCGATCGATAAGGCGGCAGACTGGTAACCTGGAGGTCGGTGGTTCAAGTCCCCGTTTCATATATAGATTTAGTAGAGCAAGTTCGAGTAGTTGTGATATCACGAAAGTGATGAACACAAATATGATAACTTCACTTTACTTGAAATATATTTATTTACATATAATCATCTTCTTCCTTTTTAATCACAAAGTTTCAGTAGGGTTCTGAGTGCGATAGCTTGTGTTAGGCCCTTTAGCATGTGTTGGACCCTATTGGACAGGTGGTTAACATAATTCGGGTGGTCAAGGGGTTAACTCTCTACAGCCCACATTATGAAACAGGATTAGTTCATCTAAGCGGACACTATCCCTTAACACGCCCTGAAGTGGGAATTTGAACCAATCAAAGCTGCAGTATCAAATACAATAGCTTGGCTACAGCTGAAGGGGGGAATGATTGTCTCCAGCTAACTTTATTTCAAAATTGACTTGTCCTGATGGACCACATATTCGATCAACTATTGTGAGGAATTTTTCTGCTCTGTACTTGGATGTGCAGGGTCAAAAATGAGTAGCTCCGCTTTGATATGAGCAGCAACCATTGTGGTGGAATTAAAGTCAAAAACAAGATGTTGTATACTAAAGTGGTGAAAAAGTACTTTGATTCTGCGCTACTCACTCATATTGTGACAGAATAACACAAAGAAGAGAATGCCAAAGGCATTATCTTTATATTAAATTAATTATACCTTTTGACTGCACCTGTATATAAAAAATTGTAAATAAAGATTGATCTAAATCGTTGAATAATAAAGAGAAATAATAATAAATTGTAACGAATATTTTTTCTTGAAAGACATAAGCTAATATGGGGGAAAGGCAAGGGAGATATATTTTTTCTTGAAAGACCCTTAAAAGCTTACCTCAACGTAACGCAAAATGTCGCGAAAACTGGACCGCTGCGTTTTGCGATCTTTCTTGGCCCGATACTTGTGCGAATCGGTCGCCAAGGCTCGCAGCTTATCCACCAGATCGTCGCTGATCGTCTCCTCATCATCGTCATCGTGATCGTATATGTCGCCGCTGCCTCCTCGGGATTGTTCCAGCAGTAGCGCGATGGCTTCGCCAGCAGCCAGACGAATGTCCAGGTGGGGGGAGTCTAGGAGACGACACAGCTGAGAGATGGAGCTGCAAGTGTTTTTGTACTGGTTAAGTATGTATTTTACTTGTTAGAACCGACCTCAGTAGCTTGAGAGATAAGGCGGCGGACTTGTAACCTGGAGGTCGGTGGTTCAAGTCCGGGTTTCAGCGTATATTTAGTAAAGCGAGTTTGATTAGTTGTGACATCACGAAAGTGATCAACACAAATATGATAACTTAAAAAAAAAAAAATTACTTGTTAGTTTTAGTGCAATTTGATAGTTAGTGTAAGTTTAGTTAAGTTAATATTAATTACTACACTTGAGAGCAACAAAAGCGAATCAAACTTTTTCCTCCACCAAATCTGCGATATCTTCGAAATTACTATTTCTATCGAGTCGTAACATATCTTAAAATGCTGTAAATTTTGTTTTCTACAATTTCACAATTTGATTATTAAAAAAACACCTACCAGAAGCCGTAAAATTCAAATTTTCCTACAGGGTGTCAAAAAAGAAGAAAAACATGATTTTTTTATGTTTAACAAAAGAAGTTGTAACATGAGAAATCAACAAGATTCATTCGTAACAATGGTGAATCAGTATTTTGTGTTGTCTCCCCGAGCTCTAATCATAGCATTCATTCGATTTGGCATTGACTGGATCAAAATAACCACAATACCTTGGGGCAACCTCTACCATTCTTCGGTGAGGGTGATCTTGAGCTCTGCTACAGTCTGGGGAGCCGGTATTCTGCCTCAAACACTTCGTTTGAGTCGGTCTCAAAGATACTCGATCGGGTTGAGGTCGGGACTAAGAGAGGGCCAGGCCAAAGTGTCAATATTCTCCTCACCCAAGAACTCCCGAATACAGTTAGCCGCATGTGGGCGGGCATTGTCGTGCCCGAGGAGGAACTGGTCGCCCATACTTTGAGCGAGAGGAACAACATGGGTCTGCAGGATGTTATCAATGTATCTCTGACTGTTCAGGTCACCTCCCGCACCGCATGTGGTGAATACCAATTCAGTTTTTCTTTCAGTTGAAATCCCACCCCGCACCATACAGGAACCACCGCCGAAACTGACAGTTTCTGTGATGCATCACTCAGCATACCTTTCTCCCGCTCTTTTATAGACTCTTTTCCTTCTATCATTACCAAACAAACACACCCGGCATTCATCAGTGAAGAGAACAGAGCGCCATTGCTGGGGTATCCAATCCACGTGTTCTATGGCGAATCTGAGTCTCCTTTCCCTGTGCTCTCTGGAGAGTTTGGGTCCATTTGAAGCTCTCTTTGGTTGAATTCCAGCTTCTCGAAGTCCTGTAGACCCATGTGGGTCTACAGGAGCCATGTGGGTTTAAGCATTAGACCCATCCTGTAGCCCCAGGTGGGTTTAAGCATTAGAAAATTCTAAAGAATTTTCTAATGCTTAAAGTCTTATTATTACGTGGTCAGAAACTCAACTTAATACGGAAAAATTCATGCACCGGGTGGGATTCGAACCAACGAATCCCTATGCTACCTGGATTACCAGTCTAGCGCGTTAACCACTCGACTATTAGTGCACTAGCTCAAAATCCGAGGGACAGAGAAGTGTCATTATAAGATTTTTAACAAGGAGCAAAGTTTGTCAACGGCCAAACAATTCTTTCGAGTAACGGGACTTTAACAGGTTTAGAACAGAATCTGCTGAGACACAGACATACATATAATATTACTCTAGTTGAAGGTAATCACGGTGACGTTAATGCCCAACCATTGCTACTACCTAAACCTTAGAGTGTTATTATTATGTGGTCACGTACTCAAATAAATGAGGAAAAATTCAACCATTGGGTGGGATCTGATCCTCTTGACAGCATAAAAAAGGACTTATTTAACACTTTGAGCCCATGAATACCATATATGACTCTCAGCTGACATTTCACAAAGGACATGAGTACCATATATGACCCTCACCCAAAATTTGACTGTAGACATGAGTACTCTATATGGTATTCACGACCTTCCTTTACTTTGAAGACATGAGTACTCTCTATGGTATTCGTTTCTATGTGTTTCTCATAGGGAATAGGTTCTAGTGGTCCTTGAGAGCAATGTATGAGTGTTGGGTTCCGAAATTTGTGGTCCCTCGAGCTCACTCGCCGATCCTAGCTCTGGGACTCAAAGTGTTGTTATAATAATAATAATAATTCCGTGTCCGTGAGATAGGTATAGATACCTAAATCACGGTGTTGAGAGGATTATATGGACGCCCAGATCCAATGTCTAGGCTCCTTTCATGTCCATTGTCCTTTGATTCTATTTGGTTTTAACGTCCTGACTTGAGGTAGACAGGACGGGGGTTTTACCCTCCATTCGCTGGAAATCGTACCAGCTAGCCACATTAACCTCACCCAGCCTGGGTAGGGCCGGAATTTGCCAGCCTCACATGTTCGGAGGGAACAGAAGTTTCTGTGCGAAAAGTCTGCTCCAACCGGGAATCGAACTCAGGATCTCTGGACTACGGGCAGTAGTCACAACCGTTACGCCACGGAGGCTGACAAGTGTTAATATTAATGAAAAGCTTGTGCTTCTACTCACGGCTCGTCGGAGGGATCGCTGGTGACGCTACTCAGGAGCGTCCAGGCGCTCAGCGCCTCGGATGAGAGGACGCTACTGGCCGCTGCTTGGGACGGGGAGGGCGGGTAGAAGAGACGCACCAGGGACCGCATGGTGTCCACCACGTCATCTGTGTCTCCGATGAAGGAGAGGACTGCGAGGGCCCAGCAACACTGGAGGATAGGTGAGAGGAATAACAATGAGTATGAGGCTGGTATACAACTGAGCACATTAAACAACACTGGAGGATAGGTAGGAGAAATAACAATGAGTATAAGGCTGGTATACAACTGAGTACATTAAACAACACTGGAGGATATGTGAGAGAAATAACAATGAGTATAAGGCTGGTATACAACTGAGTACATTAAACAACACTGGAGGATAGGTAGGAGAAATAACAATGAGTGTAAGGCTGCTATACAACTGAGCACATTAAACAACACTGGAGGATAGGTAAGAGAAATAACAATGAGTATAAGGCTGGTATACAACTGAGTACATTAAACAACACTGGAGGATAGGTGAGAGAAATAACAATGAGTATAAGGCTGGTATACAACTGAGCACATTAAACAACACTGGAGGATAGGTAAGAGAAATAACAATGAGTGTAAGGCTGGTATACAACTGAGCACATTAAACAACACTGGAGGATAGGTAAGAGAAATAACAATGAGTATAAGGCTGGTATACAACTGAGCACATTAAACAACACTGGAGGATAGGTAAGAGAAATAACAATGAGTATAAGGCTGGTATCCAACTGAGCACATTAAATGAAATCATCATCATAGGGTGACGTCATCGTGAACGATGGCAGCCAGACAGTGGAGGAATGACTGAGTACTTCTACCACTGTCTTTACAAGGAGACTAATAATTGACAAGGGCCCCCAGAACCAAGCCAATGCTGCTCTACTCCCTGTTTATAGTCCCGCAGCCAGACTGCTGGTCTACTCCCTGTTTATAGTCCCCCAGCCAGACTATTAAATGAAATAAAAACAATTAAAGACAAAAGAATTCCTTACAAAATTTCCAAGGAACCTGTGAGAGAATGCAAAAGGTCCAGACATGATGCAAAATTTGGCAGTAAAAAAAGATCCATAAGAACGTGTCCAACAAGATAAATATGACATCAAAATTACAAAACTGCTTTTTTCCAATTAGGCAACTTTAATAGGCTTAAGTCTTTCCAGCTCGTTTTTTGTGGTTTTGATGGCGCAAATGGCTTTTCAAGCACAAGTATATTTACAATAGAATCAGATATTTTCTCAATATTTTTCTTTCCATTATTTGCAAGTACCCATGACTCAAATATTGTTTGCTGCATTCGAAATTTGAGATTCTGTCTCCCATCTCGTCCTGGCACATCTATATAAATGTCAAAGTCACTGACTGACTGACTGATCATAGCTCTACAGCCCAAACCGTAATACCTAGCGAGCTGAAATTTTGACACAACATTCCTTGCATACTGATTACATGCAATAAGAAAGGATTTTGCAAAAGTCCAAACCGTTCCATAGATAGAGCCCTAAAAGTGCACTTTTAGATCGTGGCGAAGCACGGGTTAAACATGATATTATCGAAATAATTTGATGGAGTATCAACCACCCTGTGGACTTCTGGCTTTCTTCTCTGCTTGAGAGTTTAGTGTTCTACTCCCTCCATATTTCTTTTTTTTTACCTGATGAAATTCAGAAATTCAATCTTCATTGTGTGAGGAAAATAGTGCACTAGATATTTATTGCCAATGTTCTTCTCTTCCCCTTCTTATTCATCTTGTGTAATCAAATCACTTAATCCAGATTTTTCTTATAAAGTATAGAGCACATGATGTCACATAGAAAGTATAGTGCAGATAATGTTACATATAAAGTATAAAGCAGATAATGTCACATATAATGTATAGAGCAGATAATGTCACATATAAAGTATAGAGCAGATAATGTCACACAGTCAGAATTTTCACTTTTTACAACATACCTTGGCTCTGGTTGCAAATGTCATGGATGCATCATTCATGATGAAAGAGAGGAGCGGGTTCAGATCCTTGCACAGATCATCTGTCACCTCCCCGGGTCCTATCTGCACACAGAGGCTGGTTGCTAACTGTGCCGCACAAGACTGCTCCTCTCCTCGTCCTTTCTTCAAGCTACGCTCTATGGCATCGCTGATGGTGACACGTCTGAAGCAAGAAAAAGGATAAGCGATTAGCTCAGTGGTTAAGCACTCGCTTGCCATGCGGAAGGTCCCGGGTTCGATCCCCTGTGCCGACAAAAATTTGTATTCTTAAAAATTTGTATTCAGCGCATTTATATTATAAATTTAGAATACAAAACTAAATTTAGTATTAAAAAATTGGTTACAGTTGTTTGTAAGGGATACCTTCCGGTGCGCTCGTGTTGACCCAGCACCTCATTGGGAAGTATTGTGTCACTTCTCGCCCATCAGAGGAGAGGCATACTACGGGATGGGTAGGCTACAACACAGACCACAAGCGTCTAGAGTAGCTCCTATTTCATGGCTACGAAATAAAAAAGGCTGTGAAACACTCATCTTAATAAAAAAAAAAATATTAAAATATTTTTTAGTAAAATTATGAAGAACCTACCAATATGAACTGAAGCTTGGGTGGTAATAAATGTGCGTCCCAATAAATTCATTATTTGTTTTGGGATCCTTGCTCGGACCGTTCTCGGGGGGTGGTTTCAATCACGCTGTATAAATCGCGTATTGTATAAATGGACACGAAGTTCGTAAAATTAAAAAAAAATAAAAATAAAAAAAATATTTTGTACTCTATTATTTACGACTTTGACAGGTTGGAAACAATTATACCATTCATATCAAATGGGACTGCTTTTATCAGGTAAGACAAAATACTTGATATCTTGACCAGTTGTTGTAAATGGTATTAAAAAATATTTACCTTTTCATGGTTGTAAATACCTATCTAAATAATCAAAAATTGACACCAAGATATATTTATCATAACCCCTTTATACAGGGTGGACCAAAAAAACGTTTACACCCGTTAATGGTAGATTACTGACGACATTTCCAGCCCGGATCTGCAATCCGTTTTTTCGGATTCGCCTTTATAACTGCACAAAGTGATTTTTTGCAACTTTCTGAAAAAGTCCGACTTTGGCTTATTCTTCAGGTCAAAACTTTTTTCCTGTTTAAGATGAATTGATTCTGAACAATTCTGCAGAAAGCCAACAAAATTTCGATGTTTCTAGCTACACTACTTTGTTTTTTACGGTTTGGTTTGGCATCTTTTTTGACACCTGAATAGAAAAAAAATTCTCATGTAAGTTTTTTAGACTTTGAAACACTCAAGATTTGCCCGAGCAAATTTTGCCACAGACATGGGCAAGTTTGATAAAAGTTGGCGGTCAACCAAAGGATGCTAAAAAATAATTTTACGATTTTTTATCACGTGATCTTCTGGGAAAACGAACCAGGTAAGTCTCAAAAAATGATGTTCAAAATCTTAAAAGTGTTGACCGTGTAGGGTCGTCTTGTACTCAAAGAGTAATTAGCTGTTTATGTCTGATAATTATTTTCCTTGGAATTAATTAAAGGCCAGTCAAATGAATGATTGTTTGTTTCTCGATGATAGTTTTCAAGCATATTTTTCTGCATTCTATGAAATATTATCTTTAAACTTCTCGAGTTTTTTTTAGTACAAGTTACATATTTATTATTATTCGGATGCTGAAATGGCGGATATGCATTTAGCATATGGAGCTGCCAATAGGAACATTTTGGGATCACGTGAAAAACAGTTTACGAAATACCTATGGTGACGCAAGAGTAGCAGAATCTGGTAGCAAGAATCCTGTTGGCATTCTATGACCTGACAGAAAAACCTGGAATCTTCCGCAACATTCGAGGGAACATGATGAAGAGGTTCAACCTTTGCATCCAGGAAAGTGGACGCCACTTCCAACAGTTCCTCTGAGGGAATTGAGAAGGGAGAGAGAGAGAGAGAGAGAGGCAGAGAGCGAGTTAGAATTAAGGTAAAAGTCACCATTGGTTTCAAAAAATTGTGTGAGGAGAATCCATAGTGTGTACTATGGCTAAATAAAAAATGGCAACAGTCTTTTTTATTTTGTAGTAATGAATTTCTTGCTGGCTCTGGCGTTCGGACCGGGGTGGGATCTTCCGCTTACCACTGAGCTAATCGTGCGCTTCTAATCGTTCCTTATTGAACATACTAACACAAAATGTTTTTTTAAATGCCTTTTTGTTTATATCAAAATAGTATAAAACATAATAAAGACTGCAAAAGTTTATTAATTTTACAAAATATTATCTTGTTTTTTTTTCAAGATTTCTATTAAGAGTTGGCAATCGGTAAATATTTGTTATTTAATTAGTATTGTTTATGATAGAAGAACCTACCTACATATTTACCTGGCTTCATTTCATAAACTCTATTTTCGTAAGAAAATTCGCTAGTTTTTTATCTCTCGTAGGGAAGCATAAGAAAAACCATCCTTACATTATCAAGGCAGTCTCTCAGGGGCTTGCATGAATAATAATTATGTGTATTGTGATACCAATAGTATCTGATATAACTCCATTTACAGATGGTATTACCCCCAAAAAACCATAAGTTGTTGGTGTTACAACAAATCAGATCCAGTTATGAATAAAATATTCCATCAGATTTTTTTGATAATTAAAATAATATTGAAAATTGAACCTCGGTCATGCGACCAACTCTCTTAGCACTACCACATTTAGCTAACACCACTGACAATCTTAAGAGCACGAAAATTATCATTTGAATTTTCCTAAACTGGCTGATGAAGGCATGTGAGACCGCGGTATTCAAAAGAAGCAATGTAAACAATTTTTGTAAACAATACAAGACGCCCTTACACAGTCTACAGCTAGAAAACTATTAGGATTTTTGAAGAGTTTCGGGCAAACATCTAATAATTTTTCCCAGAAGATCACGTGATAAAAAATCGTAAAATTATTTTTTAGTATCATCGGGGCGGCCGCCAACTTTTATCAAACTTGCCCATGTCTGTGCCAAAATTTGTTCGGACAAATGTCGAGTGTTTTATTTAGTAAAAAAGTTTTTTCGTGTGTTTTTTTTCTGTTCAGGTGTAAAAAAATATGAAAAACCAAACCGTAAAAAAACAAAGTAGTGTAACTAGAAACATCGAAATTTTGTTGGCTTTCTGCAGAATTGTTCAGAATCAACTCATCTTAAACAGGAAAAAAGTACCGACCTGAAGAATAAGCCAAAGTCGGACTTTTTCGGAAAGTTGCAAAAAATCACTTTTTGCAGTTACGAAGGCGAATCCGAAAAAACGGATTGCAGATCCGGGCTGGAAATGTCGTCAGTAATCTACCATTAACGGGTGTAAACGTTTTTTTGGTCCACCCTGTACAGTATGTTTCAGAAAAGGTGGCCACCCCCTCGTAACTTTTGAACGCGACGGAATTTTTCAATTCTGTAAAGTTTTAGGTATAGGAAGTGCCCTATGGCCCATCCTGTGGTCATATTATTTTTTGGCCCCGGTCGGTCCTTCCGGCTTTTAGGCCATATTTTTTCATTTTTCTCGCGAATTTTAAATGGAATGCTATATTTTTTATTCCTGTTAATTAAAGTCCAAGTCAGGCTGAGTATAATGAGCTTTTAAAATTTTCAAAAACCCTTATCAGGGGCGGAGCTAGTAGGGTGCAAGTTTCAAAATTGTTACACCCTGTATTTCAGCGTTAGTTAGATTTTTTTAGTACTTTTTTTATGTTCATATGTTCAAAATATTGTTTTACACCATATGAAATCAAAAAAATATTCTTGTTTACTTCTAATCAGGGTCATAGTAAGGTTTTTGTAAAAGTACTTTTTTTCTCACGTCAATTTTTCCGTAAATTAATGGTGTTCTCGAAATTGGCATTTTTAGAGGTGAAAGTCTGCAGTGACATATGTTTTTTATGCTTGAAATCAAAAGAAAACTTAACGGAGCAGCGATTAAAATCATAAAAAAAGCCATTTAACCTGCTAGTTTTTTCACGACAGTGTCCGGTAAAGTGGGTGAATTTCGTATTGGATTTTTTTGTTGTTGAGGAAACACAATTGGCATAGAAAATAAATAATACCTAATAAGGGAATAATACTTCAATTAACATAATTAAATGCGAAATTAAATGAAGATTATTTCTTCTAAATCAGTGCCGGATAAATTTTTTTCTCTCTCTCTTTCTCTCTCTCTCTCTCTTCGCCTCTTTAAAATAATTGAATTGGTTTAATTTTCACCCTCAAGAGTTTGGTACTTGACCTGGTATTTTTTTCTTTAAATTTCGAGATAATTAGATTTTTATTTAGAGACCTGGTATTCATTACTAGCAACACCAGTATGATTTTTTTTTAATTTGGGTTTAATATCGCGTTTCAACTGCATGGTCATATCATAACGGGGGTGTTACATTCCATTCGCAAGAAACTCACCAACCTCCTGAACACATTTATCTTACCCAGCCTGGGTTAGGCCGGAATGCCAGCATCACGAAGTCTTCTCCACGCTGGACGTTGCTTAACTTCAGTGATCCTACAAGAATCGTTACATTCAAAGCGCCATCGGACCGACTCCAGAATTATTGACAATGTGTTTTCTACAGATTTTACCAACTTACCAACAAAAATTGTCTCAAGAGGGGACCCCTAGGCCGACTTTAGAAGCAGAATTATCCGATAATTATTTTTGATACAACTTGAACTTTGAAAAGTGAAAAAAAGGGAGAAAAAAAAAAAAAAAAAATCCGGCACTGATTTAGAAGAAATAATTTTCATTTAATTTCGCATTTAGTTATGTTTATTGAAGTAATATTCCCTTATTAGATATTATTTATTTTCTATGCCAATTGTGTTTCCTCAACAACAAAAAAATCCAATACGAAATTCACCCACTTTACCGGACACTGTCGTGAAAAAACTAGCAGGTTAAATGGCTTTTTTTATGATTTTAATCGCTGCTCCGTTAAGTTTTCTTTTGATTTCAAGCATAAAAAACATATGTCACTGCAGACTTTCACCTCTAAAAATGCCAATTTCGAGAACACCATTAATTTACGGAAAAATTGACGTGAGAAAAAAAGTACTTTTACAAAAACCTTACTATGACCCTGATTAGAAGTAAACAAGAATATTTTTTTGATTTCATATGGTGTAAAACAATATTTTGAACATATGAACATAAAAAAAGTACTAAAAAATCTAACTAACGCTGAAATACAGGGTGTAACAATTTTGAAACTTGCACCCTACTAGCTCCGCCCCTGATAAGGGTTTTTGAAAATTTTAAAAGCTCATTATACTCAGCCTGACTTGGACTTTAATTAACAGGAATAAAAAATATAGCATTCCATTTAAAATTCGCGAGAAAAATGAAAAAATATGGCCTAAAAGCCGGAAGGGCCGACCGGGGCCAAAAATAAATATGACCACAGGATGGGCCATAGGGCACTTTCTATACCTAGGACTTTACAGAACTGAAAAATTCCGTCGCGTTCAAAAGTTACGAGGGGGTGGCCACCTTTTCTGAAACATACTGTATATCTGTAACTATGTCAAGTAAAAACTGTAATACTAAATACTAATACCACTCATTCATGCTTGAAGCCTTTTCTATTACCTAACGCTCAGAGTCTTACTATTATGTGGTCACAAACTCAAATTAATGAGGAAAAATTCATGCACCAAATGATCACTTCACTACCTAGATTACCAGACTTGGGTGTTAACCACTTGACTACCAGTGCACTTGACTAAATATATTCACCAGCAGAATTGACTGGATACTTGATGTTTTTCCATCTGACTCTATATAGTTGAAATTTTCAAGCAATTTTTGCTTTGATAGAAAACGAACAGCATGGAGAATAATAATGAACAAAAGACACATGTTTAACATCTTTTTAGGTGCCAAAGTTTTATTCAATGATTTTTTTTTTTTTTTAATTATTCACTTTGTTTTCTATCAAGAAAAAATGACCGAATTAGTTAAAAATGTTTTTCTCTTCTGTTTAGTACTTATCTCTATAGTTATTTTTCTATCAAAAGAAAAATACCTGCAAAATTTTAATCACAAAAAAGTTATGGCAAATTTTGTAGGTACATCAAGAAATACATGAAGTCAAATGCAAAACAACAAGTGTTTGGTTAATGCTGCCGGTGAGTGTAAATACCTAAATTAGGTTGATGTACCTGTCTTAATATCAAAATAATTTAAAATCTAAAAGGCGGCAGTTGTGGGCTGTGTGCTCCAGGGAGATGAGTTGGATAATGAATTGTAATGATTTGAGTTTGTGACCACATAATAGTCTTTATTTTATTATATTTAAAAAAAATTAACAAAATGTAAATAAAATGTCTATGTACCTCTCTGAAACGAAACTGGGCATACAGCCTCTGGAGAGGAAATGTGCTAGATTATTTTTATTAAATCTCAATAGGTAATCTAAAATTTACATCTCACCATCTAGAAAAAATGTCAAACCATGTACCTGTCCAGAATGAAGTCTGGTACATATCTTCTGGAGAAGGCAGTGTTGAGAGCTTCCAGACAGCTAATGCGTCCTTGCAGTGACTTCTGAGAGAGACCGTCCACAGCTTGATTCATCTTCTCTTCAAATCCATCATCCACCCCTCCATCATCTCCAAGCTCAGCACCAAAGTTACCTCCTGTGGGAGAGAAAGGCACGATGAAAAAAATATATAATGTATGTACGAATTTCTTTGTGGTGAAGCACAAGGCCTCTTCACAATTTTTGTGGGTAGCGCAGCATTACTAAGAGCCTCCTTTACATTTCGAATTATTCTATTACATTAATTTCTTTTTACTCTGGTAATGCTGCCACTGGTCGTTACTCATACAAGTAACTACTCATTTTTCCTCACGAGGTATGAGTGGACCCCGAACATCCAAGTACAGAGCAGAAAAAATCCTCCCCCGCTGGGAATCGAACCCAGGTCACCATGTGTGCAATCCCTAGCGCGCTAACTCACTCTGCCACAGTGACTTACAATAACATTTTATTTATTTATTAACAACATTGGATTTTTACAATATTGGTAAAAAAGTAGAGGGAATGGAGGGAAAAAATATATGAATGGGTGAGTAGAAAAACCAGGAATGTCAAAAATTGATTTTTTTTTTTCTTTGTAGAATAAGAAAGAATGTACTCTTTTCTATCATCTCTGTGAATATGAAGGAGAAATAAGTATAATTTTTTTCGATTTTAAAGTGGGGGAAGCGGAAAAGAAATCTGATGTAAAATAAGGAATGTAACAAAATCACTGACCACTTTTGCTAGCAGTATTAGTACCTAGTTGTGAGAATCTTGTCAAATAACAAGGAATGTAAAATTTAATTTTATTATACTCATTAGCATCAGGAAAGCAAAAATAAGACAAATCTTATTTGTGCTTTCCTGAAAAGTCGATTTTTGACATTCCTGGTTCTTCTACTCACCCATTCATATAATGTTTATTATTACATACTCATCTCACTTTAAATGTTCTTATTCAAGTAATTTAGTAATTCTCTCAGCCATGTTTGCATAGTTTCTGCTGCTTCAACTTCCTCTCTAGAATGATCTAAATGTTTTGGTTGATATACATGAAAAAATTGTTTATTCATTTTATTAATTACCTACAGTACAGGTAGATTGACATGGCCATCACCCAATAACATGGTCACATACTCAATTGAATCAGGAAAAAATTCAAACATTGAGTAGGATACAAACCCAAAATCACTAATCATTGCACTAGTGACTAGATTGTTTACATTATAAGTCTAGTACCATAACCAGAACTACCAATGCTTGGTAACAACATAGTAACTTCTTCACTAAATTTGGTACTTCAAGTTTTATTCCTAAACCTCTGTGCTGTAGTTATTTGAAATATTGTGTGGTGTTTTGGTTTTCAAGTGGCTGAGATAGACAATTATTACATCAGTGAGAAATTATGGATTTTTTCATGCTTTGTTTACTAATACAAACTCTAGGTATTTGTAAACAATCAATACCCAGTCATTCACTCATAAGTAATAAACTTGGAATTAGTTCACCTTTGAGTGTACTGCAATACTATGGGACTTGTAACTGATATCATGTTATGTCAGAGGTTCAAAGGTTCATTTTTGATAAGCCTTTATCTACCATAAGCATTTTTAATTAGATTGTGAGAGCATTTTATAAAATTTTAATGTGTAGGCATAATATGAAAAAGGAACAATGGTTATTGACTTGATGCATTACTTCTTATACTTCTCTTGTGTTCATAAGATAATAATATTCACATGATAAAGTACATTGTCTAATATCTAGAAAACCTGTTCAAAATGTGCAAGTCTATGGGAGTCACTTTATTTGTTGCTTAACTTAAAGCCTTTTTAACATCTAGGTAATTTTAGATGAGGGTTTTTACATTGTTTTATATTGTTTTCAACAAATGGGGGGCCATTTGTTGAAAACTATGTAAAACTTTGCTTCTGCTTTTGATGTTATTGTAAATGACTATTTGATTGGGCATTATAAATAGCTAAGCCTTTAAGGTATCAAACTTTTGGTTTGATACGTTAATGTTACAAGTGAACTACAAAAATATTTAGTCAATTTAAAATTTATATACCTATGTAAAAATATATAAGAAGAAAAACAAACTAATACTGGAGATCATCAATTTAATTCAAAATAAAAAAGAACCACTAGATGCTTAACAAACATACCATCATCCAGAGCAGTGCTGTCAGATAAATTACTGATGACACTTGCATTGTCATTCATTGAATCTTCGTCTGATGTTCCCGTCAGCATATCAATGCGGAGAGGCTTCAGCAAATTATTAGAGCCTGAAATTGAAACATAAGTATAAGTGAATTCCTTAGTTGTCAAAGCAATTTGCAATTCATTAAGGTTACAAGATATGTAATGTAAATTAATCTGTTTAAAAAAAATGTGGGAAAATATACATTTATTTGCTTTACATCAGCATTATAATTCTAGCTGAGGTCCATTAGAAATCTATTCTAGCCAGCTTTAGAGCAGACAACATCAAAATTGTAAGTTCCTGATTATATTCCCAAAAATCTCCCTTGCCTTTATCCCATATTAGCTAACATTGCTTTTGGGGTTGGCATTGTTCAACCTCATAGTTGAGGTTTGCTGGGAATTGTACCACCTACCCACATTAACCTCACCCAACCTGGGTAGGGCTGGAAATGCTAATTTTAAGAATATTTTCACTAGTGAAATTTATACATGAACAACACAACACCACACACAGGACATGGAAGGAGCCCAGAAAAATGCTTCTGGGTGCAGGGCCGTATTTAAGGGGGGGGCCCAGGGGGCCCGGGCCCCCCCCTCGAGCTTGGCCCCCCCTCGAAATTCTTACTTGAACGCAGACTCTCGTCCAGGACCCCCCTCGAAGTTCTTACTTGAATGCAGGCTCTCGTCCTGGGCCCCCCTCGAAATTCTTACTTGAACGCAGGCTCTCGTCCCGGGCCCCCCTCGAAATTCTTACTTGAACGCAGGCTCTCGTCCCGGGCCCCCCTCGAAATTCTTACTTGAACGCAGGCTCTCGTCCCGGGCCCCCCTCGAAATTCTTACTTGAACGCAGGCTCTCGTCCAGGGCCCCCCCTCGAAGTTCTTACTTGAACGCAGGCTCTCGTCCCGGGCCCCCCTCGAAATTCTTACTTGAACGCAGGCTCTCGTCCAGGGCCCCCCCTCGAAATTCTTACTTGATTACAACATAATATTATGTACCTACCAAGTAGAATCCTAAGTGGAAAGTACAATGTTCTGCTGAGAACTCGCAAAACAATCTACAAAATAAAACACGGTGCTTTTGATTTATTTTTACTTGAGCTGGTCCTCCCAAAATTTTCGATAGTGAGTTTTCAATTCCAAAACACGTTTTAGGGTCCCCAGAGCCTAAATCCAAAGTTTCAGCCATTGTTCCGTGTGTCTATCTGTCTGTCTGTAAACAGGATATATCAAGAACGGCAGAAGCTAGGAACTTGAAATTTGGCACAGAGGTCATAAATGTATGGAGGACCCAGCTTGAAACTGGAAAAAATCGGTGCCACCGGTGGCCGCTTTTAGACAGAATTTGGTGGTTCTGGCTAAATAGTAAGAGATATGAAATTTTCATGGGAACAAGTTTTTATTTAAATAAAAAAAAACATTGGGGGTTTGTCCCGAATATTTTTTTTCATATATTGAACTTTTTGGTACCCGACTCTAATTACTGGTATTTTGGGAGGGTCTACCCGGACTAACTTTTTTATTATTTATCCTAGATGTGGGTTGTGACATATCAATTCATAGGTTTTTTGAGGTTCTGAACACGAATTTGATGACCATTTTTTCTCTTAGTAAGAACCTTTTAATTTAAAGGTAAAAAATGAATAGGTAACACGTAAAGAGTCACGTTTTATTTATTAAGTATTATTTTTTTATATAAATAAATTAACGGGTTTCCCCATTAAAAGCTAAATCACATTTTTTCTCGAAATTTGAAGTGACCTATCAATTCAAAGTGAGAAAGTTTTAGGTAAGGGTCTGAGCTTTCATTTGACACATCGTTAGCGAATTTCTGATGAGCCGTTCTTGAGCTACGCCAAGTAAAGTAAAAATATGGATGGGTAACACGTAAAATAGTCACGTTTTTAAAGGTAAATGACATTTTTTCTCGAAATTTGAAGTGACGACTGATCAATTCAAAGTGAAAAAGTTCTAGGCAAAGATCTGAGCTATCATTTAACATATCGATCGCAAAATTCTGATGAGCTGTTCTTGAGCTACGCCGGGTAAAGACAAAATATTCAAGTTTTTCGACACATTCTCTGTGTCGTGTGTGTGTGTGTATGTGTGGTGTGTGTGTGTATGTGTGAGTGTGTGTGTGTGTATGTGTGGTGTGTGTGTGGTTTGTGTGTGGTGTGTGTGTGTGCGCGTGTGTGTGTGTGCGTGTGTGTGTGTGTGTGTGTGTTGCGTGTGTGTGCGTGTGTGTGCGTGTGAGTGCGTGTCTGATGGGCTGGCGAAGCGGCGCGCCGCTTACACCTGCCGCGGCGGGTGTAACCCGCTAGTAATATTATTATTATACTATATGGGCCCCCCCCTGACGAAAATCCTGGATACGGCCCTGTCTGGGTGTGCACTGTCCACACAAGTTATAACCCCATCAATCCTTCCAATACCATGACACAACCATCATGGACATTGAAAGTAAAGGAAACATATTTAGAGCAAAAATAATAGATGTTTTTGTATTACCTCTTGTTAAGCCAAGTTTTATTTTTATAATTAAGACATCTTGCAGAAGCAGCTCCCAGGAACTATATTAAATATTATTACCTTGGGGTAGACCATACTATACATCATTCAATTTAATTTAAAACAGTTTGTGCTAGCATGAGGCAAATTTTTACTTGCAATTTTATTATACTAGATTTGCCATTTTATTAGCTAAGTCTAGATTTTGTGTAATCTCTTAAATGGGGGAAAATAATGCTATGCCATGACAAAATCTCAATTTAGTCTGTAAACTTTGAACTTGGTTATTTAACCTTATCCCTAAAACAAGGACGTGAAATTGACCAATGAAACACAGGATTTATTTTGGTGAACACAGGTTAGTTCAGTCACTGGTAGTCAAGTGGTTGAAGCACTGGTCTGGTAATCCAGGTAGCATAGGAATCCGTTGGTTCGAATCCCACCCAGTGCATGAATTTTTCCTCATTAATTTGAGCTTGTGACCACATTGTAATAAGACTCTAAGGGTTAGGTGGTAGAAAATGCTTTGAGCATTAACCTTGCCTGGTGGTAACCTTCCACTAAAGAGTGTTATTATAATTATTTGTTCATAAAAGACACCACACCTTACAGCTAGATTAAACTCCAAAACTAAAGATCATTAACTGAATGTGCATGTACTTGAAACTGGTTTGGTATTAAGGATATGGGTTAGTATGCTGTTCACATTCACTTTTGACATGATTATTTATTCATTATTGTATTACACAACATTGCAGTAAGGTATGAACCAAGATGTGAGATAGAAGTGAACATACAGAGTGACATATAATTTAAATTTCATGCTTCACATTCTACAAGGAACCAAATCTCATTTCCTTTAGATTTCTATTGAAATTGTTATGAATCCAAATAGGAAATAGGTGTACAAGGTTAACAAAGTACCAGTGCTAAAATTTATGCATCACATATGGTTTGGATTTAGATAGAGAAATGTTGTCAACGATTTATTCAGTAGATTTCCTTCAACAAGGGAAAGATTTATCATAGTGACACATCTCCAATTCTATGCCAGCTCAGTTATGCAATTAACTGTCAACTGATAACGAACTGATAACATGAAACAGTCCACCTCACCTTTCTTCTTTTTTCCTCCTTTCGGCGCCATGCTTCTGAAACACGGGGATTCTCTTCACTATTCAAATTATTCGTTAAAGGAAATTTTGATCAAGACTTGAGAAGATTTCCTATAAAGTACTTGTTTCGTATACTGAACACTCCAAAATAAAGATGAAGAAGGTATAAAAAGTTAGAAATGTTAAATATTTTAGTTGAATTTGTGTCGTACTTCATGTTACACAGCGTATGGTTAAAAATAAACTAAAATTTTAGAGCCAAAATTTTTCCATTATCAAATAACCAACAAAAACAGCTGATTAGGATTTTTACACAGTGTTGACGAGCGAGAGTGATGGAATTACCATACAGTTATAACACTGTGGCAGACTTGAAATACCGTACACTTCAGTATTCCGTGTCAAATTGTGCGATTAAAAAATAGTAAATAAAAATTATTTCTTTGTGTTATTAAATTACTATTTTAGAGGGTATCGCAGAATTTTAGGACATTTCGGTATTTTTAATATCCCAATATCTTATTTTTGCAAAGAATTAGATCAGTGGTTAAGCACTCGCTGGCCATGTGGAAGATCCCGGGTTCGATCCCCCGTGCCGAAAAAACTTGTATTCTTAATTTGGTTACAATTGTTTGTAGGGAATACTTTCCGGTGCGTTCGTGTTGACCCAGCACCTAAATGTCACTTCTCACCAATCAGAGGGGAGGCATACCACGGGATGGGCCGGCTACATCATAGACCACAAGCGTCTACAGTAGCTCCTGTTTCATGGCGACGAAATAAACAACGCTATGAAACACTCATCTTAAAAAAAAAAAAAAAAAAAAAAAAAAAAAAAAAAATCTGCCGCTAGTTGCTGTTCACATTAAATTTAATCAGCTATACTCAGTTTTCCCCGAACATCCAAGTACAGAGCAAAAAAAAAGCCTGCTCCGCTGAGAATCAGAGCCAGGCACCATGCATGCCTGCATGGATTGCCTAGCGCTACTCAAAAAGTTGAGGTGACTACTCAAGATGTGCGATAACGGATTTTTGAGCACCTCTAATGATATTTAGGGCGAAATTATTAGACAACATCAATAATTTAATTCATTGTTAGGAGTCAGTTTCCCCTATCTTACACAGTACGCAATCCGTGACTTAGCGCCACAGAAATATTACAAAAACGTCTATTAATTCCGCCCTCACTCGAACTTGGATTTAGAGAACTCAATCCAGAACGCCCTTTACAAAAAAAGATAGCGCGGCAGAATATAAGGTAAAAAGATATTATCATAATACCTATAATATTATTATGTACTCAAAAGTATCATAGCATAAGTAACAATATAGATTTAATTAAACAAATTTATGCCTCTCCTCTCATCATTCCTCGGTAGTATAGTGGTCAGTATCCCCGCCTGTCACGCGGAAGACCGGGGTTCGATTCCCCGCCGGGGAGTTTTTTTTTATTTAAAAATTATTGTTTCTGTTATTTCTTTAAATTTATGACGTCGGCGTCCAACTGAAGCCAGGTCTTCAGACTCAACAAGTGTCATTTACCCATAGTTGAATCTCAGCCCATTTGGATGGGATAGACACAATGTTGCTCCTGTCTAACTTCTCACTCAGCTCGTAATTTATTATGGACATATACCTAATATGTTTTTTGTATCTCAATTTGCTGCAATCAGCAGAACAGCAAAAGTAAACTATTTCCTAGGATTGTATTAATACTTTGGTATTCAAACAGAAAAGAAAAAAACCCAAGTCTTAATAATACACAACAGTTGAGCCTGTATATTATGGAAAGTACTGTGGATAGTAAGTAGGTCAGGACCAGTCTGAATCAGTTCAGCTAGGTTTAGGCAAATGGGGCTTGACACACTACAACCATTTCTGAATAATCTAGTGAGAGACCATCAAAACTATTTCATAGAGACTAAAGCACCAACACCATAGTCAAATAGGTAGTAATTTAAACACAAAATAGAGCTGAAAAAGAACAACAAGGAAAGAAAATGATACTACAGAAACTCGATTTTTAAAAAATGAATATTTCATTTTTATGGTGTATTTTTTATAATTACTTTTTAAACTGAAAAAATAAATGTAAAATAAAAATAAGTATAGTTTTCTTATTACATAGAAATAACTCTGAAAAAATAATATAATTAATTACTAAAAATAATATTATAAAAAGTATTACAAAAAAATCAAATGTACAGTGTGTTCAGTATGGGGATAGTGAAATAAATGTCATTATCTACATGCTCTGTATTACTAGAGTTACATTATGCACACCCTTATTTGAAATCAGGAATTTTGATCAAGGAGCAAAGTCAATCAAAAGTCATACGACTTTGACCAAAAAGTACAATTCAATCACTTAGACCAAGAAAATCAATTTAGTCATTATTTTGTTTTATAAATATTTTGAATGATAGTTTGGTTTTACTAGAGTTTGTTTTTCAACTACATGGTCATACATTAGTTTTTTTTTTTTTGGCTGATAGGCAAATCAATAAAAAATCATTCACCTTTGACAAAGGAGAAAAATCCATTACAATTCATATTTACAAGATCCAACCAAATTTAATAACAACTCAAATTATTGCACTCACTTTCAAGTGAGGTGAATTGAAAAGTATTATTTAGACATTAGGTTTATGACTTCAACTAATTTTCTATTTCTCTAACCTTTATATTATATTTTATGGTCAGTGATCCATTTTGAGATACCAAATGAAAAATTCCTTCAGGCTGAGACAGTAGGTAATACAAAGAGTAGACTTTTCAAGACAAGGTAGTGCCCATATTTGATGTCTGTCATTCAAACTTGCAGTATACACCCAATATTGATATTGAATTGACTCCTGAGATAAATTGCAAGACATGGGTTTTTGGACTGAACAGAAACATTGTTTTTGCAGGTTATTTATAACTAGAGTTCATGTTTTAATTAAAGTGACCAGCATTATAGACCCATTACAGTTAGGAAAATAGAATTATTATTTTATTCTATGATTGTATATTATTATATAAAATGACAAAGAAAAAGTGTAATTAGGACAAAAGCAATGTCAAAGAGGAAGCAGAAACTTATACAAACAATGAATATTTTTTGAATACAGTACTTAAAATAAGACATAAATTGTGTGTGATTTACATTGACAATTATTAAATTTGCAGATGGCATTTATTTAAGAGAGATATTAATCATGAAGATGTAAAAAAGTCAAACAAAAGATTATTTAACAAAATCCTTACTTCTTGAACTATCAACAATAAAAAGTAAAAACCAGATCTTCAATTTATAACCAAGTTGGATGAATGAAGTTTACAACTCACTGTAAATGAACATATATTATCTTGAAATTGAATTCCATTTAATACAGTACCTCCTAATGTACTTTAATTTTTTTCAACATTAATGTGATATCATTTAAGTAGAGAGGCTAACTGATCAACTCAATCATACAGTAACACAAGGGGAAAAATGGTCAACAAAAATATAACAACATCTAAGAAGAGCTTTTCAACATTGAAAGCCTCAAATTGTTGCCATAAGAGCCACAAAATGAGAGGTACTTCAAGATTTTCCTACATATATTATCCAAAGGAAAAAATAGTACCAATAGTAATTATTTTCTTAGGATTTTCAAAGATTTTTAGAGAAGAATAGTTAAAGATTACCACCATAAGTAAGGGATAATTTTAGAGTGACATTCCTGCTAAGCAACTATAAAATTAAATGACATCAAAAGTTGATTTTTTGAAAGGGGTAGACAGCTATCACTCACAACTTTTCCAAAAATAATGAACAAGGTATATTAATGGTAGGTATATTAAAATTCATATTGGGTTCCTCAATTGTCATTGAAAATTTACATTTTATTGAATGTGTTATGTAAGTACTTGATGTAAATTGTGAGAGGATCTTGTTAATCCTTTGAAGCTCTCAGATTTCAAGCCAAATCAGCATTTATTTTGTAGGTACCCCTATCAATAAAGACATTACATGGTAAAATCAAACATTAGTATACATAATTATCTGACAAAAACCCAAGGATTGATTTGTCAGAATTATTTTAAAATGCTTATGTTTCCATTGATTGCTGCCTAAGTGGCTAAGCTAGCATCCACTTTTACAAAGCATTGACACTACCTACTGTAGCATGAGTTTTGAAAGTTTTTTGTTAAGTCATCAATTGAAATATATTTTATTATACATATATTAATGTAACATGAAATTGTACTTTTTCCAAAGGACACAAATATGTAGGAATACATCTTCTTCTTAACCTCTGTCTTCAGGATACATTCAGAAATTCAAAATGATCTTATACATTTTTATAAATATAAAATTTCAACACTCATGAATAAGGAAAAAAACATTGGTGTGATTTTCAAGGACATTTCCACAGCAAGCATGATTGAGGTTTTCAGTTTTCAAAAAATGACCAGTGCTTATTTGAATGTCATAAAATCCAGGAAAAAAATCCTGATGTCAATAAATAGAAAAAAATTAGTTTTCAGCATACAAGCAAGATTTCAATATAATTACTCTCAAATATTGCTTACTAAAAGTATGCAAATTCAAGTTTAAATACAAGAAATGCTATTTGACATAAATTGGTATTCATGACATGAAAAAGATACCAGTTATCAATATTCAAGGATTAATTGAACAAATAATATAATTTTAGATTTAGAAGGTTTATATAAATTAAATATCTGTGAGTTAATAGAATTACATAAGACCAATGCTAGTTCAAAAATCATCGGTAGGTAATGAAAAATATTCATTTTCCCATAAATAGCTCAATTTATAATTTTGTGTGTTAGTTTAAATGATCAAGTTAATTAGTCAGAGAACAAAACACACTTCTCGAGTAGTGGTTCTGATAAGATGAATGAAAACACAAATGGTACCTAAAGAACATTTAAAATTAAATATCTTAACCAGGTTGAATATGAAACACCAACATAATAATATTATGATACAGTATAGTTGATTATTGTGATCTAGCAATAACAGCTGACACTGTGTAATTTTAAAATATTTACATTGGATCAACTTGCCATGCAACAAGTTCCAGGCTACTTTACTGAAATGTTGCTGGTAAAATGGATAGCAGAAAGATATGTTGATAATAATAGCTCAAAGTCACAAATACCTTTCCCTTGTTGAATAAGTAAAAATACAACAAGGACTAGGCAGCTTACTGTTTCAGAGTAGGTTACCTTAGAATAACAGGTCAAATAGGTAAAGAGGTGGATACCATGGAATTGGAACTAGAGAAAACATAAAAATATTTGTTTCATGTTTAGCTTTTATAGATATAAAAAAATACCATCTTTTATATAATTATATAGGCCTTTAACTTCAATATTATGGACACACTTTGCTTCAGTCCAGAAGGATGGTAATAGAGACTATACTTATTCATCACAAGTTGTTGGGACTACTGAATGAATTTATAGGGTGTTTCCAATAAATAAATTTGTGTATAGCACTTTACAAGTGAACCACACATACAACAGTTAGACATTAACAAATATAGCTGTCAAACTATTTATCCACCTTATGTGCTTAAAATAATGTATACTTTAGCATTCCAATACATATGTGCATAAGTTTTTAAAATTAATATTTTAAATGAACAGAAATTGTAGCCCACAAAGAGATAAAAAAACCTCCTTCCAAATAACAAAATTGGGTATTTATTAAAATTTTGACCAATAAACAGCAGTAGAATACCCACAACACTTGGTTACTCTTCACTATTAGCTCATTACTATCAGACATGATAGAAGGGAAGAAATTTATGTTTAAAAACTTTTCAGGGGGGTCAGATCTGAGGGCAAAATTAATAGAAGTCATGACTAATCATTAGTTTTCCTCATCTATGACAATACACAAAATCTAGATTTAGCTCCACAGTGGTATTACAAATTGTCAATTGATTCCCAACACTTAAAAGCAAATACCTACTACTTCAAGAAACAAATAGCAATGAATAAATAAGTTGGTGATGAAGTGTAATAAGTCACAATAAATTCCTGAAATTGCTTCACTTGGATTTTTATATTGATTATTTAAGTCCAGTAAAAAGGAACATAACAACTGGATGTAATAACATTAATTAGACTGGTAGCAAAAGAAAACAGGTATATACTTGTAATGTAGTACTATACAACAAGAAATTGGTAGCTAAAACTGCTTTAGTGTATGATATAAAACACAGTATTTAAGCACAAATGCTTCACTGGTGCATGAGAGCATTGGCTTGCTTAAAATGAGTTAATATTACAAAATGTTGTTTACTTGATCATTGAGGAGTAAATATCATTTTCTTTACTGAATATAACTGGTTTGTGATATGACTTTCCATAGTAACAATAAATCTCTACAAGAGTCTACAGCGGCCCTTCTTCTTCTTTTTAACTTGAAGAGCAGCTCGTGTTGCTGTTTCAAACACTTCACGCACACCTTCTTTACTTTTGGCGGAGCACTCCAAGTAGGCAAATGCATTGATTTTTTGAGCCATGGCACGGCCCTCCTCAGGCTTCACGGGTTCCTGCTTCATTTTGCTCAGCTCTTTAATTGTGTTGGGATCATTTCTCAAATCCTTTTTGTTTCCAACCAGAATGATTGGAACATTGGGACAGAAGTGTTTCACCTCGGGTGTCCACTTCTCCGGTATGTTCTCTAAGCTGTCAGGGGAGTCAATGGAGAAACACATCAGGATGACATCAGTGTCAGGGTAGGAGAGGGGCCTCAGTCTGTCATAGTCCTCTTGCCCAGCCGTGTCCCACAGAGCCAGCTCCACTTGTTTCCCGTCCACTTCTATGTCAGCGACGTAGTTTTCAAACACAGTCGGGACGTAAACCTCTGGAAACTGATCCTTACTGAACACAATCAAAAGACAGGTCTTACCACAAGCGCCATCACCAACGATGACCAACTTCTTCCGTATAGCTGCCATGATGACTTTGATCAAAAATTAGAGATCATCAATGGACAGAAAGTACGGTCGAGAACACTTTGAAAACGATACTCTTGAATAATTAACAACTTGGAACAAACTAAAGATAAGAAACTAATAAAAATTCTTGGAAATGACGAGTAGAATTCACAGTACACCACACCTAGAAGCTGAAGCCTGAAAATCCTGAAATAAAATCAAAAGAATGTCGGAAACTCACACTCAGCTGATTTCATAAAACAGAAAAACAACAAAGAAATAACCAGGCTGCCACTCTGCTTGGGAACTTTCAAATACCGAACTTCAGAAAACGTCTCAAAATTCTTTTACAGCTAACCTGATTTCAAAAGAGATAAATTTTCGAACATTGATAATTTTTTTTTATAGTTTAGTCATTGGTGAATCACCTAATTAATCTAATTTGCTAACATTTTTTTTACTGATAAACTTCAACGTGTGTCTTCTTGCTTTTTCCACGGAGGTTCTGATTTCTGAAGTATCTGATTGAAAATTTTGATAGAAATCTTGACCCTCTTTTTCGTATCTACAATGTTGCCAAGTGACCAATATTTGAAATGATATACATAGGTACCTATTATTTGTTCGACTGCCAAACTATGTGCTTAGTCCTCAGTAGATTAATCGATATGGCGGCGGATTGTAATCAGAGGTTGGTGGTTCAAGTCCCAAGTTTATCAAACATAATAATATGCTAAAGCTGGTTTGAGTATAGTTTTGATATCACGATTGTGATTAACACAAATTAATACAACCTTTAAAGGTTAAAGGTTATACAGGGTGGCGCCGCAGGTTCTCGTGTTTTTGAAACGGGTAGTACGACCGAACGGAGGGGATGACGGGGTCGACGACCAACCCCTCTTGAAGGGTAGGAGGGGCAGTTTCAGTAACAATGTCGACCTGGTCCGTGGAGCATCGTGTTTTCGCTGTAGAGCAATTTTTGCGAAATAACGAATCTATCGTTGCAGTCACGCGCGCTTTCCGCCGCCATTTCAAAGTCCCGCATCGTGGTGCTGTTCCCTGATAAAGTAACCGTGCTGATAAAGTAAGCGTTTGGTGTGGGGTTTCCAAGCTGGGAATCATTGGACCGTATTTTTTTTAAGATGAAAGGGGGCAGGCGACTACGGTGAATTCTGTGCGTTATGGACGAATGATTGAAGAATTCTTGATTCCACAACTCGAACAAAACGACTACGATACAGATTCAATGTGGTTTCAGCAAGATGGGGCAACTGCACACACGGCAAGAATATCCATGCAGGCTATACGCACTCTATTCCCAGGGCATCTATCTCATGTCGCGTAACGGAGACATGGATTGGCCCCCCCGCTCGCCGGACCTCACGGTTTGTGACTTCTTTTTATGGGGTTATTTGAAAGGGAAAGTGTACACCAATAAACCTCGCAGTGCCTCGCACCCTTCAGGAGTTAAAGGCTTCCATTGAGACTGAAATTTGAGCAATTCCAACCGATATGCTGGAGCAAGCAATGGGAAACCTTGTTAAAACAGCTCATGCAAATGAAATCATAATAAGCACCTACCTTGTTTTGGGTACATTTCAATTTACACAATAGAGCAACGTAGTATATTTATATCAGTTTATTTTAAGTACTTGCATGGCCTATAATTTCACTAATTATACGTACGCAGTCTACACTCTACTTGTTTGACGCTTTTGTAGTCGCAGTAATCGACCCACAGATTTCTATGATTTTGTTTAAAAAAAATTCCCTGATAAAAATTTCCCACAATCGTTTTTTCCCTCCTTGTCAAATCAAAATATTTTCGCAAAATGGCGCTGAGAGTTTGGTGTTTTTGTTGATGTTTTCAAAAAGATTAATTAGAAAAAAGAAGTCAAATTTTAACCGTAATTACTAGACCAACATTCTATTTTTCAGACAGATAATAAAATTATAGTTTGATAAGCCCACGAGTCCTTTTTCTGGAATTTTCATCATCTTCAACATTAGGAAGAAGTGGTATTCTGGTATTTTGAATCACCTGAGCACCACTATATCCATCTCCAACTACGAAGCTTGCAAATTTGCAAGTGTCCAATTCCATGTAAGTAGCTATCACCAGCATACTGTTATGTTAGGGTCACTGTATCTAAGACACGCCATTTCCACTGATAGCATAGTTACACAATTGATCCTTAATGTCCCTTAAAATGAAACAACTGGCTCAAGATATGAGTATTTGACCATGACATTATGTTGAAGTTTAGAACTTCAATCACTGACTTCACACCTCTGGTTCAAACTAGTAAACCCTAATAAGTCTTACTAATCCCCTGAATTATATTAGTCACACGAGCTTAAAATAGAAAGTTTATACCAAAAATTCTCTCAATAGTGGGTGGTCATAGTCAAATCATTCAGAAAAACATGATTAGCTAAAATGACTTGGAAAAGAGTCAAACAGTGGCCTGTGGACTTCATGAGAATAGGATGGTCCTTGGAACATCATCATATTAGTAACAATCCTGGAATCAGAAGTGATTTTTGGTACCCAGGACTTGGAAAGAATCTAGGACCTTGGCTGTTCACCTTGTTGTAAGAATCTACTAACTGGAACAAACCCTAATCAGCCTAGCTAGCTGAAAGAGTCAAAGGATTTCTAAAGTTTTGTGCAGAAAAAAACCATAAGTCCTCTAAAAAGAAAAAAAAAATGGTTCATCCTGAAAATATTTCTATTATGAACTGGGGGCTAGAAAGAGCTGGACAATGCTCCAAAAGTGCTTAGATTAATTGTAAACCATTCATCATTTGAGCTTTAATTATTCACCTGGTTAGATACTCTCACACCCCCTTGGCATAGCTTTTGCCACTGCAACAACAACATAATAATGTACCCAACCATAATATTGTGCTACCCACAAAATTGTTAACAGGCTCTTGTTCTACCATAAAGAAATTATACTTCTCCTTACCTAAGTACTAGTAGTGCTCTATTCAGACTGTTGGTTTGAGTAAGAGAGTTCCATCATGGGATTGAGCTAGTTCATGGTATTAGATCATTTACTAATTATTATGTTATTGAAGAAATAATATCCTACTTGTCTCATGGTCAGGTTAGACTGTATTAAAAATTGTAAATCTTCATAATATGATCATACATTTAAAAGCATTAAACCAAAAAAATAATGTGGCAGAATAACAAAAGTACCTGTTCACTTATCTAAAGAAGAAAAAAAAATATGGCCCAAAGCCAAATTTGTTACATAAGTCATCCTATATTATAAAATGATTTGTGTGTGTATGTTAGTCCCTCTTTAGAATATATTTAAGTTAATTTCTGAGTCATATCAACTGATTATAAGTCCACCAAAAGAACTTTTTTGAGAAAAATCTTTGAGATAATTATCCCCATGCTTTTCAAGAGCAAACTTTCATATATATCTTTGATTTCCTTAACTATTTAGGCAAAAATGCACCATGATCACCAGAAAACACAATTTTAGGGAATCTTAGCTCTTTGATTACTCATTTCAAGATATCATTTTTTAAATGGATTATCATGTTATGAAAGTCAACCCCATTGAGCATAGATAAAACCCAAAAGCTATAAAAAAAAAAAAAAAACAAAGTTAGTGGTTCTGCTACCAGTGGTAGACTTTGGCAATTCAATAAAATAATTTAAAAAAGTACAATACAATACTGAATCTAAAGAAGTGCAAAATATTTAGCAAAAATCCCTGCTCAAAAAAGTCAAATTTGGCAGTTTTTGGGCCATAAAAAATCAAGAAAGAATCTGTCTCAAAATCACGGGACTCTTTAGACCACTTAAGACAGTAAAAAAGTTTTGTAGCTTTGTATAAATTTTTCCAAAGCATTGTCTTACTTAAAACTGTTTTTTTTTTTTTTTCTTAGATCTTTTTTTCTTCTTTGTTTCAGATAAAGTTGTACTAAATTATCAGAATCAAAGCTATATAATTTTAGCAACATCCCAAGAGATCTCATTTGAGAAGAAAGGTTAGTTGAAGAAAAATAAGACTCCTCTGGTCAAACTTATTGGGAATGTTTTTTTCTTATCACTTTTTCTTCTTTCTTTTTTTCAACTAGGCATGTTGGAAAAGAACAGTTTTTTTGTTTGTTTGAAACACTGCCTCAAATTCATATTATTACACAAGTGGTGCAATGGTCAATGTATTACATGCTATTTTTAATAATATAAAATAATAAATTTTCTTTTTCAGGGAAATTCTATTCATATTATTTATTAAAAATTGTTATTATTTTTTATTTTTTTAAATCAAGAAGAAAATAAGATTGAGCCATTTTAAATTGAGAAATGGTTTTTTCACACATTAATTTTATATACCTGCACAAAATAAAACTTGATAACACATAATTTATTATTATTTTTTTTTTAAAACTTTACATTACTTGGATCAACAAACCACCTATAAGACTCAGATGACTGAGATACTAAAAGAAAAACTCCACATTGACTTTTCACACAGTAAAGGTGACCTTTCTTGATGTGTAGAATTGTTGGGAAGCATTGGAGAATAATTTATTGATTTGATTGGACATGTTCTTAAAGAGGCATATACTTTGTTGTTAGACATGTGTTGATAAAGGCTCCAAAGCCACTCAAAGCGGATCATTATTTCCCTTAACTCTTTCAGTTACAGTATCAATGCAATTTCATACTGCAAGAGACTGGACCTTCTTCACAAGAAAAAGAAGCAACTGTGTCCTTTCTCCAGTATTGAGGATGACAGAGTGCTGTGAACTTGGCATGCTTTGCAGTTTGGAATCCCACCCCAGTCATCCAGACTTGGACTTCATCACAGGAGCAGAATATCCTCTCAGAGGAACACATGTGTAGTCTTTAATGTGATTGTTGGTAATCATATTGCTTTTTACGTGGATTCTTTGTACAAATTTATTTGTTGTTGTATTTCTATGAATATTCGTAAGTATAAATCACTATATTTGAAGCATTTGAATTTACTTCATATTTTTGGTTAGTAACCTTTCTATTCCACTGTTTATAACATCTTAAATATACTAATTCTAGATAAAGTAGTTGTTTTTACTTTCCTTATCCTATAATAAGGAAAGTATTGTATTCATCTTTTTTGGTGTTGAGATATTTGACTTTTCTAAAGAATTTTTTTTTTTAGATTTTAGATTGATTCATTATTTTTTCTGTCATTTGTAGAAGACAGTTCAATTGTTGTGTGGATTCATTTTAAATCATTGTATTTGTTTCATATAAAATTTTAATATAAATTTTGTTCAGGTTCTATCCAAAACCAATTCTATTGCTAAATACCAAAGAAAAGCAGAAAAATGGTCTCAACTCGTTATTATTCGGCTAAGACTAGAAGTCAAAAACAGAAAAAGACATATTCTGTTTCCATGAAAGAAAAAAATGTCAAAAGTCATAATACATCTAAAAAACATGACATAAAACCCCAGAAAACTGTTCACAAGAAAAACATAGATGCTACCAAGACAAATTTTAATCATTCATCAAAAAGATCACTCAAACACTTACAAAATAACTGTCCCTTTGATCCTGAAGAAAAACATATTGCTAAAAAATTTAAAAATGTAGCTAAGAAAGCAGTACCTCAGAAGATGAAGAGGAAAAAATCAGTCAAACTTAAACAATTTAGTGTTGTTACCAAACCTGGGAAGCTCTGTAAAATTAGTAAGAGAGTGAATCCTTCAGCTCATAAAAAGAAACAAAAATATTCTGGTACTATTAAAGCAAAAAATACTAAAAATAAGGATATACCTGTAAAGCTTAAAGTGAAAAAAAATTCACTGGATCAAAAGAAAAAGAGCTTCAAAATACCAAATCACAAATTAAGAATAATAAAAAAACTTCAGTTAAGATCAGTGATCTCAAACCACAAAAAAAAGGAAACAATAAAAAACCACATAGTGATGGAATTCTCAATGAAAGTAAAATTAATTTGAGTCCTGTAACATTCAAGAAAAGTATCAGAAAATTCCTGTTGCATGAAATCCTCAGGAGAAGACAGGAAAACAGTATAGGAAGACGTGTTTCTAGGAAGTCTCAAAACTGTAATGGGTGCATGACAGTTTTGAGAACTAACAAAAAATGTAATTCCAGCAGTTCCTCTCCCAAGTTACCCAGCACTCAACACAACATGTCACCACAACTGATCTCAACACAAGATGAATGTAGGCATCACGATGCTATCAAACCTATAGTAAATAACAATAATGTTCCTAATTTAGTTTTAAGTACAAACCCAAACTTGCCTCGTAGTACAAAGAATCACAGCCATTCCAATTTCCAGAAAAGTGAGCACAATTTATATTGCAATAGAATTGTAACAAGAAATATTACTAAAAAGAACAAGTTTTTGAAGTTGAATTTTAAAGACATATCGAAACCAAATATGTCCAGTTTAATGAAGGTAATGAAAAAACCACCTTTAAAGCAAAACAGTTCAATAACCAAATTCAATACTTCTCAAAATAACAGAGTTCAGAGATCAGTGTCTATGCCTTGTCTGGATCAAGCAATCCACAACCCTAAATTTAAAGCTAAATCAATTACTGAAAAAAATTCTCCAAATATGAAATTGAAAAATAAAAATGAAACTTTACATTCCAAGAAAAATAAAGAGAAGCAAAAGAAATTTAAAGAACAAAAGGAGCTTGATGCTGAAATTCTAAATATAGTAGATGATTTGAAAGAAGTAGATGAAAATGTAAACTCGAAAATTTTATCTTTAAAATTGAAGGACAGTAATGTACAGTATGTTCCACCTCAAGTACAGATGACAAATACTTTAATCATACAAAGAAAAAAATCACCAAAGCCACTGAAAAAGACAAGTTTAAACAATGCTCAGGTTGCAGCAACAAAAAATAGCGTGAGAATAGAAAATAAGTCATTTGTGAATAAATCTAAGACATTCTCGAAAAACTTAAATACTGTTGATAAAATTAATTTACAAACTAAGAAGTTAGAAACACCAAGTTCTGTAACAACAGACCCTGCTATTCTAATGAGAGGAAATCAAATTAATGATGAAAAAGTTTTAGACAAATCAAATGAAACCCCTACTGCTACCAGAAATTCAAGAACCACATTACCATTGACTCTGAAAACTAAAATAGTGGTAACTAATGGAAAAAAAGTAAAAAAGAAGCTTTCTCTTCAAGAGCAACGTATTTATAACCTTCTGCGGTGTTATGGTGACAAAAACCTGATAAAAGAATCCCCAGTCAAAGATCAAAAGAACTCTAAATCATCAAAAGACCAAAAAAATTCAATTGGTGAAACCTGCAATGAAAAAGTCAGACCAAAAAGCCCTTCAAATCTAAAAGAATCCCCAGTGCAATCTCAAAAAAAGTCTACAACATCAAAAGACAAGAAAGTTTCTCTTGGTGAATCTTACCCTCAGAAAGTTGAGCAAAAAAGCACTGCAAATTTAAATGAATCCTCAGTGAAAGCTCAAAAGAAGTCTACAGCATCAAATGATAAGAAAGTTTCTCTTAGTGAAACTTGTTATGAAAAAGGTAAACAAAAAAGCCCTTCAAACCTAAAAGAATCCCCATTGAAGGCCCAAAAGAAGACCTCACCACCAGAAGGCAAGGACTATTCTCTTGATAAATCCTGCTATGAGAAAGATAATCAAAAAAGCCCTTCAAACTTGAGCAAAGTTTCAACCACTCCAAGTAAATTCAGTTTGTCAATGAAAGAAACAGCAGCCACAAGTGACAAAGAAAAACGTAAACTGCACAAAGAAAAATACAATATCATCAAAAACATTAAGGACTCTGAACAGAATTATGAATTACTTCCAGAAGAACCAAAAAAATCCCTCAATGATAAATTTTGTTCCAAACAAAAAATTGCTGACAAAAGAAAAGAATATGTACTTTCATCAAACTCAAGTGGGATAGAAAGTGCTGACTATGATAATAACAGTGGAGAAAATGAAATCTCCATGGATGAATCAAATGAAAAACAAATAAAAAGCTCCCGAAATGAGATCATGCTGGGTGGGAAATGTTCTGATTGGAATGAGAGTGATGATTCCATGAGTAGTGTTTTTAAAAAATACAAAACAAATCCTAAAAGTAAAAAATCTAGCTTCATACCAACTGGGAGCCATAAAAGAAAATCCCAAGATAAAATTAAAACGGGACAAAGAAAAAGTCCATCAGGTAATATACAAGGTAAGTACTCAACCAAGCCATCCCACACATTGGAAAATTTGTCAGTTGAAAAAGAGCAATGTATCACATCTAATTTATTAAATAATGGTAATAAGAGCATTCCCTTGGACAGTTCCAACAAGATTATTATTAATAATAATAATCTTGTTGAAGATGTCCACAGTGATGTTGACATTTTTGATGATTCCAGGACTATGTGCACATTAATTAAGAATCCAATCAATAAAAATAACATTAATGATGATATTACAACACCTTTGTCTTCTGGTATCAACAAAACTCAAGGGAACAAACAACAGGACAGAAAGCAAGTCAAATCTGATAGCCACAAGAAGAATGTAATTAATGAAAATTTCAAAGAAATAGCCAATGAACATCAAAAGAAATATAAAACCAAAGATTTGGTCGAAAATTTGATGCAATGGACTGCGCATGATCCAAATTTGACGTCTTTTGATCATAGTCTAGTGAGAAGCAGAGACCGAGATGCATTGAATTATCGAGATTATACCACACGCACAGGGATTGCACAGAACCCTGTCAGGATATTGAAACGAAAAGTATGTGAAGATCTGAAAAAACAGTTGGGCAACGAGTACAAGAATGGAAAAAATGGAAAAGACTACTTCCAATGTATTTGTTTCAATAAGTTCTTCATAACAAAGGTGAGAAATAAAGTAACTCACAATTTTGATATTTTGACCGTTAAGGTAAAACCTAACAAAAATGAGAATGTTTTCTCAATGAATGATGTTCAGTTCTGTAAATTTTGTTCTCGCATCTATGATAAGTACAGGAACAATTTCATACTCATCAATCAGGAGTATATCATGAAAGAGTTTATTGAGCAACACACCAAATCCTGGAACCGAATTAACAAATCATATGATAATGAATTTTCTATGAATACAAGCAATATGTCCAACTTTTGTAATCTTTCATTTGCTTCAACAACTTCAACCCCTTGTGATTCACAAACCAACAGTCGAACTGAATCTAGACTGGATTCTATCTCATCAGAAAAAAACGGAGTCCCTCAACATGGGATCTGAGTACAGTGATTTCTACCTAAATGATATCTTCCTCCAAAACACAAAGATACCCAGTGATCTAGCAAAACATGCATCACCACATAATTTTCAAAATTATAAACAAAAATGTCACAATATAAAGTTGAAAATAAACGAGATTTGTGATTTGTACAAATCTAGTTCTCAGAGGATATCTTCAACAGAAACCAGAAGTAATGCAACAGATGATTGTTCTCTTGATGATGGGGTTTTTGCTCGTCCAAATAGCATGCTCAGTATGAAGGAACCCAGTAGATGTGATTATTCAATAATTAGCGCAACTTGTAGAAAAGAAGGATCTGGAGAACATATCCAACACACACGTGATGCATGCTACTTGGACCGAAATCAGCGAGCTAATACAACTTTTAACTCACGTCGATGTAGTACCCAAAGTGACAACTTAGATGAAGATTCTGATGGCCATAGTAGAGCAAATAAAAATTTAAAAACATCTAGTTGGTCCACACGCTCACAATCTCCATGTTCAAATTACAGTCCTAGAAGAGACTACATGCAAAAACATAAATTGGAGAAAACCAAAGAATCCTTTGAACGAATTTTTCGAAAAGTGTGGAAAAAATGTTCTCCATCAACCAAAAGGTATTTCGACAGCAAAAACAACTCTTGCTCAAATTCGCCCAGAAAGAAGAAAGCAAAATTGTCTGATGAATACAATCATAAAAGACATTTCAAAGAATCATCAATGAGATATAAAAATAATCAATCAATGATGAGTGATTTTACTGACGAGTATGATGCAGATTTAAGTGATTCTGATGGCAATTGTGCTACTGACATTGACTGCTACTCTTGTTCAACACCCAAAAGATCTAGTCAATTTAGTAAGTACAAGAAGAAAAATCAAGTTCTTCTCAACAGGTCACTTGGAAATGATGTCATTTATAAAGAGAGACACCATCAATATGTAAATAATTACTTTATCAAGCAAAGTAGTAAGCATCTGTTTACAAATAATAAAACTTCGTATTCAGATAGTGAGCAAGTGATAAAAATTCGAAATGTAAAGAAGCAAATCTATACAACAATTCACCAGAAAGTATATAATACTCAAGATGATCTTATAAATAGTAGAAGTGGTTTAAAACCGGTTAACAGGTGTAATGGATCTGAAAAGCAGTGTGTAAATAAGAAAAGACAAAATAATTATTCTTCATGCTTTTCTCAGAATATGAAAAATGCTTACAAAATGGAGAGAAGAAATTGTTTTGAAAAACATGATGGAAATACTTCTGCAAGTAAAAGTCATACAGATATTAATAAAGCTACTGTCAATAAGCAATCTAAGATAACACCACTTAAAGATAAAATCCAACAAATTGAGTATGAAAATCTTTGGAAGAAACTTGTAGAAGAAGACCAGGTTGATTCAAATAATGCAGGAATTAATCAAAGTACAAAAGAATCTGTACAAAGTGACAGTATCATTGAAACAGACATTGATAAAGATGATGAGATATCATTATTGAGATCAGAAGAAGAAAAAGAAGAAGATTCAGGGATCCGGTCTTCAACAACTGATACTCACTCTCCAATGGATATGGCAAGAGACATTCTGCCAACAACACAAATGAATTCAACATGTGTAAATCCTGATACCACAAAACAATGCAATGAAAATGTCATCTTGACAATCAATAACAATACTTACCGCCCAAAGAAAGCAAACAAAAAATGCAAAGCTAATCTGAATGAAATACTAGTCTCAAAAGTTGACCATTCTACGCGTAAATTAAAGAACTATGAACATATTAAGGAAGATATAAAGAACTATGCTGCAACTGTGAGTCAATCTTCAGAACCATTTAACAAACAGTATGTATTGAGACTTCTCAAAAATCTTATGAAGAGTAAGAGCATCACTTTCAATGATTATGAAAATGCCTTGAAAAAGTTGAAAATAAATGTCAACCTAAATAACAATAATGATTTCTTTATTAAACATGTCACCAAATATTCCGAACAAGATGATGTTATCATGAAGAATTGCTTCAGTAAATTGTATGAAAAATACCACCAAAACAATCCAGATCACTCAATGTCAACATTTTTGAATGAGACTCCTACTGATGTACAAGAAACAAATGAAAGTTTTTCAACAAGCACCAGGGATCAAATTGAAACATTCGAAAGTTTCAAAGCTCATCTTACTTATCAAAATCTTGCTATGCAAGAAGAAGAAGAAGAAATAAAAATGAAACCACACTTTGTTGACAAGTTCTGCAAAGATAATCCAACTCAGATGAATAATATAGAATTTTTCTTTGATAGAGGCTGTGATGATGAGTTTGATATATCCATACCAATAGATGAAAATGGATTATTTCAAATAAACAAGCTGTGTACAACGCCAAGTTCAACACTAGATGACTGTAAAACCAAAGAGTGTGACAAAAAAGTGGGAGTTAATTCAGAACCAAACCAATCTTCAGATGAATGGAGAGATATGTATGTAATAAAACAAGAAGTGGATAGGCCCGGGTCTTGTGATGACCAGCTTGTATATCAAGAAAATAATGAAATGGTTAAGACCAGCCCTGCTGAAGAAAACTTGCCATGATACAATCAACAAGTAAAGTACACTTGCATAGTGTGAACCAATACAAATCACAACTGTCAGCTCATCTACATACATATCTACAGCCTCACATTTAACATCAAAAGTTTCTACTAAAAAACCAGTGTTATTTTACTGACAACACTAGATTTTATTCATAGCACTATCAATTTTGCATTTTTCATATTTCATGGATGAAAAATGTTAGAACCACATCCATTTGTATTTTTATCAACAAAGTTTTCACTATTTTTCTTACACGTTTTCTATTTTTTCTCTTCATTCACTGTTTTCTGATGAATTCGGCCCTTCAATATTGTAAGGGCTAAATTGAGAACTACCTTATGGTTACACTCTTACATTTTTTTCTTCATGTTTTTTGTACGGAGTCACATGATAAATATTTAATTAAAATAACATAAACAACGATGTATTTCATTTCATGACATCCATGTATTTCATTGCATGAAGCTTAGGCTAAATCAAATAATGTTTCAACTAATTGAAAAAGTTTAGAGGTTTAGACAATAGAATTTTACAGTAAATATATGTTTGTATTAGCTACTGTTCCAGTGTTCAAAAAACTGGTTTACATCCCATTTTATTTTATTTAAATGAAATGAAAAAAAATTGTGAATATTCTGAAGATGGTGTAATTTTTTCGTTCAAATAACTAATATTTTGAGGCTTGTGAGGTTGTGGATTTGTAAATTATTTTCAGTAATGAACTGGTTCAAGATTATAAATAATACCATGAGAGTGATTTCCACCATAATACTTCCAAAAGTATTTTTTTTTTTACTTGAATTATCTGGCTTTCAAACATTTTTTTTCCCATTTCGTAAATTACTGTAGCACTTGCATATTAAAAAAAAAAATATTAATCAATTCATGGAATCGATTGAATTAACGAGCCATCAATTAAAAATAAATTGAATTTTCCAATGAAATTTCAATAATTTGAAATTATCAAATGCAATATTTACTACTCAATTCTCAAAATCACAATCGATTATGTAATTTTTCAGTCAATTTATTTTTCTACAATTTTACTTCTGTACATACGTAAGGATAAAGGGAGTATTTTATTTTTATTTTTTCTTCGTAAATTAACTTTTTTCCAAATATACTGTCGTTAACTTGTAATTTTCTTTTTATTGGTTTCCCTTTATGTGAAACACTCAAAAGCTATATTTATAGACTCAAAATTGTCTCTATTCATGCTTTAGCTCAAACTCTTCCAGTTGATATCATTCAGGTGATATGATTCAGATTCTATACTTTGGTGGCATCTCCATATCACTGTTCAAAGAATTTTGCACCGTGAACTGACGGCCTGCTCTGATTATCTTGTCTATAAATGTGGCTTTTTAATCGAAATATACATATTTTTCGATTTAAAATTATATAATAAACAATGTATAAATCACATTATTGAAAACGTTGTAGGTATTCAATTATAAATAGGTGGATTTTAGAAACCTGTTATCGTTGTTTTCGTAGTCAAAATGAATATTTTTTACTTAATTGATATTTTAGGAAAAGTTTTTCACTTTTGTCGATTTCAAACTTAAGTTAAAGATGTTTCTATCAATGTTTGGCTTAGATTCCTTACAAGTTGGTATTCTAGGTATCACAATATAGTTGTATAGGTATTGTACTTAAAGAAACTTTAAATTTTCGTTAGGTTCTTAAACCAAAAATAATGAACTTTTTTGTTTGGTAAATACAAAAGAAAGATTATAAAGGATTTATTTAATTTTATAATATAGATTTATATGTTTTTACGTACAACCATTTTTTATTTATTTTACTTTGTTATTTTAGTTATTAGTAAGAATAACTCACAGAAACAAAGGCCATCTCATGGCAATAGTTTCAATGTACCTATGGACACAGATCCCTACTAATCTGATGTGGTCTGAACGTTGTGATAAGCTTTCAAAATGGCAGTTTTCCTTTCAACACTAAAAAGTTACGACCTAAATAACTGACTTCACCCCACCTGTGATGGGCCGGAAATAGTCTGTGACATGAGGGTTCGAACCTGGCTAGTCACCTACCATGTCTCCTACCTGGCTAGTCACCTACTCAAATTGTATACAAGGTTTCTCTGAGTAAAGTGATAAAGGACATTAACGGCCACGCCATCCCGGAAGCCTTATTTTTACTGAATGAAAACATATGCATAAATACGTAGGCACTAAAATCGGGTTTCCATTTATAAGTTCATAAAATCAAGGTTACATTTCAAACAATGAAAACAAGGTATATTATTGCCAATAATTCGATTTTTTTTTATTTTGTGGAATATAAAGTCCAGGTATGTTCTGATATTCATGTACAATTGTACATCTAATACAACTTTTCATTTCTCTGTTCATACTGATTAAAAAAGAGAGGTTTGTCATAGATATCCAAAAAAAATTACCTACTGATGAGAGCAAATAAGCTCAAAACAGCTGTCCAGGTATGTTCTAATATTCATATACAATTGTACATCAAACTAGATATAAGAGAAATCAAGGAACCGGAAATTTCTTCTCTTATAAAGAGGTTATTTTCACTTATGAAGAGGTAAATTGGACCTGGAAATCGTTCTCTTATATCCAGGTTCGATAATATCACCTTTTCCCGGTGGTGGAAAGATTATATGGGCGCCTCTATCCATCGATAGAAGACTGTCGCAAGACACACTAACAATAATAACACTCTTTAGTGGAAGGTAACCACCGGGCGAGATTAATGCTCAAAGCATTTTCTACCACACAACCCTCAGAGTCAAATTATTATGTGGTCACAAACTCAAAATAATGAGGAAAAATTCATGGACTGGGTGGGATTTGAACCAACGGATCCCTACCCTACCTGGATTATCAGACTAGCGCCTTAACCACTTGACTACCAGTGCACACTATCACCGGGGCGCCAACATTTCTCCCACCAGCTCAGCGTTCCTCTTCATTCTGTCACTTTCACTCCCAGCGTCCCCCGCGCCAGTTTGTTCGTCACGAAAGTGATCAGGAACAGGTGCAGACCCTCACGAAGCAGCTTGAGTTCGGGCGCCTTCGTGACTATCCCGAACACGGCACGAAGGGAGTCCTCGTCACGCAGGAGGAGCAGGGCGAGGAATATCTGTCGGATGAGACGCACGTGGTGTTTCTGCAGCTCCGTGAACTCTACCACCTGGGACAGGAGTGAAAGGGTCAGGGGAGGTTTAGGAAATAACAAATAAACAAAATAAATAATAATACTCTTTCTCTAGTGGTAGCTATTGTAGCTAACCATAAGACGAGTTTAATGCTCAAATCTTTGGGTCTATGGAATGGCTTTGCCTACCAATGCCAAAAAAATAATGCTCAAATTATTTTCTACCACCTAGCCCTCAGAGTGTTGTTAATTATTAATATGTGTCCACGAACACAAATCTTAATACTAACCCACCCAATACTTAGTACAATACTAACCCACCCAATACTTAGTACTAACCCACCCAATACTTAGTACTATACTAACCCACCCAATACTTAGTACTATAGGTACTAACCCACCCAATACTTAGTATTATCCAAACCCACCCAATGCTTAGTACTTTACAAACCCACCCAATGCTTAGTACTATCCAAACCCACCCAATGCTTAGTACTATCCAAACCCACCCAATGCTTTGTACTATCTAAACCCACCCAATGCTTAGTACTATCCAAACCCACCCAATACTTAGTACTATCCAAACCCACCCAATCCTTAGTACTATCCAAACCCACCCAATACTTAGTACTATACAAACCCACCCAATGCTTAGTAAACTAAATGGCACAGACCAGGCCATTTCGTAAATTTTGACTATTTCTTAGTCTCAAAGTATCTTAACATGCTATCATTCAAAAAATTCCGCACTCATGGGCAAAAATTGCAGCTTTTATTGTGTTAAATAGATTTTACCCATTTTTTAGCCTACCTCGACGTGACTTAATATAATGTGGTCCAAAAAACTATACGAAAAATTCTAAGTTCGTATAAAACATACCCTGAAAATTACAACTCGATTGGACAAAAATTACAATTTTACCTTACATAAACTGTTAGCATAATGGGGCTTCCTGTCTTGAGCCGACAGCCTAATAAAGCACTACTACTACTACATACATAGATCGATACTCTATTGTATTTATTGTATTTATACTCAGATAAATAAAGAGGTGCTTTGTTAAACTGTTGGCATAATGGGACTACCTGTCTTGCGCTGACAGTCTAAATAAAGCACTACTTATACTTATACTTATACTCACTTAGTATCGATAGTTTACCTTACAGACTAAACCATACTCACTTTGTAAGCAAAAAAAGCATGTACTTACTTTATTTATTTATAAAAATAATATACAATGACAATTTATTTATTTTTTATTTATTTATTTAGAAACTCTTTATTAGTAGGTAGAACATTGTAATTATATACAGATAATGGTAAATATAAAAATAGACAATATTAATAATATAAACAAGGAAAAACAAAAAAACAAAATATATACATATGTCCTAACTAAAGGGCGGGGTTATTGCCTATGGCAATCTCTTCCACCCAACCCTTAATATTGTCTAAATAAACAGTGCAATGACAGTATGTACTTACTTTGAGCACAGATATGGGAAGTGCATGTTGTGCGAACAGGGCGGACAAAAACTTGGCCAGGTTCACAATCTGCGGCGCCTTCATGTCTCCGAGTGTCTTCAACTTGTCCCACACCGTGTACTGGACGAGCATGCGGTAGCGGCGATTGCTCGAGATGAAATGGGACGCGAGGTGCGTGTAGTAGGGGTTGTACCGCTTCTCATTCAGTAGGCAGTGGACTGAAATGATAGGATATGCTCGTGAGTAGTTTTTTTATTTAAAAGGAGTCTGGCTGGGGGACTATAAACAGGGAGTAGACCAGCAGTCTGGCTGGGGGACTATAAATAGGGAGTAGACCAGCAGTCTGGCTGGGGGACTATAAACAGGGAGTAGACCAGCATTGGCTTGGTTCTGGGGGCCCTTGTCAATTATTAGATTCCATGCAAAGACAGTGGTAAAAGTGCTGAGTCATTCCTCCACTGTCTGGCTACCATCGTTCACGATGACGCCACCCTATGATGATTAATATAAAAGGGTGATTCCAACCTGTTGCTGTGGAAACCATGGGGTGCTTGGAGCGTCGAATCTAAGAAATGGTTAGACCATTTGGGAAAGAAATTGATTGGAATTACAGCTGATCCCCGTTCCAATCATTTTCTTTACCAAAAAATTGGTCTGGCCATTCAAAGAGGAAATGCTTCTTACATCCTCAGTTCCCTTCCGGAAGGACACGGTCCCTGGGACAAGTTTTTTATATTAAATAAAACATTAGTTCTTCTATTCCATACTTCCATAGTGCCCTGAAGTAATGCGAAAGCGGTTCAGGGGCACAATAACCTTACTAAAAAAAAATCCATATTTAAAGGGTGATTGTGCCCTGAAACTGCTTTCGCATTGCTTCAGTCAGGGCACTTTACCTATACACCTATGCCGTTTCGGAAACGGAAAAACTAGGTCAGAATTTTCGGCTCCAACCGGGATTTTAACCCGCAAATTAACCAATGCTTTTAACCACTGAGTCACGGAGGTCAGAGCGGAAAATGCTCGTGAGTACTGGAGGTTTTTTTTAAATGTTTATAGCCAGCATTCGAACTTGAATTGTCACCCATTCAGGTCCTAGTCTCGCTAAACGTTGCTTAACTTCAGTGACCGAATGAGAACTGGTGCATTCAACGTGTCATTGACGCTGGCTGTAGAAGAGAAGCTGTTCCTACGATATAAACTACTAGCGGGCTATCGCCCGCTTTGCGAGCCGAGGCATGGCCGTGAAAGCAAAAAATCCTTTTTCGCCAATGGCAGGTGTTGTAGTGAGAGTTTCGAAAAATCCCGTCTTATTGCACATCTAGACTATAAGACAAAGCTACCCACCAAATTTCAGCTCGCTAGGTATTACGGTTTGGGCTGTAGAGCGATGATCAGTCAGTCAGTGACTTTGACATTTATATATTAAGATGAAGTTACACTACATCCACCAAGGTGACTACGTGGCGTGAACCCCCAACAAAACACACAACGCTTCTTCTTAATTCGTTTTGAATTTTTCTAAACGTACGTAGGGTCGGTAGTGTTCAACCTCTTCCTTATAGTTGAGTTAATGAGTTAGGTTGGTTAGAGCCCTCTTAGTTACACAATTTTTCTATTTATAGAAAAATATAGTAATTTCTGAAAGGTCTATCTATCTACATTGGAAAAGCTGATACAAAAAAAAAGATTATTTTTTACAAAAACGCACACAATACTTCCGATTTCTAATATTAGAAATTTCTCAGAAGTAATATTACCATATAAAAATTAAAATATTTATTATTTTAAAACAACAAATGAACAATTTTTAACGACTGGATGCCCCCTTCCTAACGCCCACCCAACTCACCGATAACATTGATAATATCGTCCGTCTGATCCTGCTTCACTCCCAGCTTCAGTAACTTCTCGTAGGCGTCCAAATAGTCCTCACTACTCATGAGGACACAGAACACGTTTCGCCGAACGTCCGTGTTCATCCGCTGCTTTCTCGCCAGCTCGAGAATCTCCGCCGAGAATTGCGACGCAACTGATTTGACGCCGGCGGCGGCGGGTTTCGAACCCGCGTCCTCTAGGTTGCCAGTCCACGCGGACCCGACGATCCACCAGCGACCCTTCTCGTCCGCTGTGAAGGAATAATAATAATAATATCGCCTCATTTATACTCTGTCTGGCTGGGGGACTATAAACAGGGAGTAGACCAGGAGTCTGGCTGGGGGACTATAAACAGGGAGTAGACCAGGAGTCTGGCTGGGGGACTATAAACAGGGAGTAGACCAGGAGTCTGGCTGGGGGACTATAAACAGGGAGTAGACCAGCATTGGCTTGGTTCTGGGGGCCCTTGTCAATTATTAGCCTCCTTGTAAAGACAGTGGTAGAAGTATTGAGTCATTCCTCCACTGTCTGGCTACCATCGTTCACGATGACGCCACCCTATGATGATGATTTATACTGCCCGATTAAGACTATTGAAGTCCCATTGTTCCAGCAGTAGGCCCAAGACATATTATTATGTGGTAAAAATCCACAATGGGAGAATAACTTGTCATTTCCCGGATGGGTTTTGAACCTCTGGATTCACCAGAGTGCCGCCTTTACCACTGAGCTACTGGGACAGACAAAAACGATGATTATGATTGAAATGAATATGTTTCTAAGATACATACCTAGAGTACATTTTATTATTTTTAAAAACAAATTCAAATACGAATGAATCTTGTGATTTCTCAGGTTATAACGTTCTTTTGTTAAAAATAAAAAAAAATCATGTTTTTCTTCTTTTTTGACATCCTGAAGTGAAATTTCATTTGACGGCTTCTGGTAGGTTTTTTTTCAACAATCAAATAATGAAATTGTAGACAACAAAATTTACAACTTTTGAGACATCTTACGACTCGATAGAAAAAGTGATTTCGAAGATATCGTAGATTTGGTGGAGGTAAATTTTTATTCGCTTTTTTTGCTATCTAGTGTATATTGCGATCCCGTGGGTTGACTTATCTTTCGAACCGTACGTCCAAATCGGATAAAAATATTAGTGTTATATTTTTCCATTTGTCTTACTACCTGTAATAGTACTGTAATACTCAAAATTTCTTTTTTTTTCTGTTTAAAAATTTATTCTTAAAATGTTTGTGATTCTTATCAAGGACTAGTCCGTAAATATACACCTGTTTGGCGGGCCATATTATTATTATTACCTTTCAGCAGATCTTGCAAGCTGATATTGAGTTCGGACACATAACAGGAGGGTCGGATGAGATGCTTGAGGCTGGCCCTCATCCTGAGCACGCCCGTGACGTCATAGCCGGGTATCTTGTGCACGTTGTTATTCTTGACGGCTAGCAGGATCTCCAGCATGAACTTGGTGCGGGGTTTGTCCCTCAGTGAGGGACAGGTGAGGGACTGGGCCTGCAGGGCGATGAGGGACGCCTTGAAGCGGACCGCGTTGTCCTTACGCAGGGATAGGCCTTGAGGAGAAGAAGATAAAATAACATTTGATTTATTTACTAACCCTTTCACTGTACATCTATGAATTAGTTGGGCAAAAATTATGAACGATGCTTTTTTGAGTTTTTTGGAGTCCATAGATGATGTTTCCAAAAAAAAAATCTTAAAAGAAGTTCGAACCCTAAGATAAAGGATGTCCCTGAGAAAGGACAAATGCAGTGGAAGGGTTAACAATATTGGATTTTTACAATATGTATTGGTAAAAAAGTAGAGGGAATGGATATACAAGGAAAGAGAAAGAGAGGAAGACCAAAGTTGAGATGAAGGGACAAGGTTCAGGAAGATATGAGAGAGAAAGGCTGGAGGCCAGAGAAAGCATTAGACAGGAAGCTGTGGCGGGGTAGAATTAGAGAAGGGAACGCCGACCCCAAATAGAATTGGGAAAAGGTGAGTGAAAGAAGGAGAAGGTTGAATTTTTACAATGGTTCTTTTCCTAAGCTAATGATAAAAGCTTCTAAGAATACACGTAGAAGAATTTGAATTTGAATCCCACCTAATGCATGAATTTTCCTCATTCATTTGAGTATATGGCCACATAAAAATAAGACTGAGGGTTAAGTACTTGCCTACCAAGCATTTGTACTTTGACATTAAAATTTAACAGGTGTTCCATGGAAGATGTGTATAAATATTTCATCCTTTCCCCTGTGACTTTTAAAATTATTGTACATATAAACATAAGAAACCTGTTTAAGTAATTGCGTGTAGGTAAATAAATATGTAAAAACAAGACCATTATCTTTTTTTAATGTGTTTCTTTGTGTTTTTTTATATCAGTGGGTAGCGCAGAATTCTAGGACTTTTAATATTTGAATATCCTAATATCTTATTTTTACTTTCTATTACCAATAAGAAATAGAAAGAACTGTTTTCGGTCGTTTTTTTCAAAATTGAGCTGATAACATTTCTGGACAAATTAGACTCTTCTGATTTTTGCCTATACTTCCGCCACTGGTCGCTGCTCATATTAACCCGCAATCAGTACGGTCGTGAGAGATTTCTCTCACAACCGTATACGTTACCGTGTACTGGATGCGTTACAAAACCGAACCGTACTGATCCCGGGTTATTATTATTATCATACAACGCTTTATTAGGTATAAATGGACATTATGTACATACAAATAATTATTTAACAATGGAAACAATATATACAATAAAAATGAAAAAGAATAGAAAATGTATAAAAAATTAAGTCCTAACTGCAGAAATAAAAGCAGCAACTCATTTGTCCTCATCAAATTACCAATTGTTTTCAGCAGGGCCAGTATGAGCTCAATGCATTTCTCGTCAAAGGTCGCGATGAGTAGATCCAGTACATCGTAGAGAATCGTATGAGTGAGAAGTTTGAACTGGTAGAGGCCTGTGAGTAGAGAGACATAGTTGTCCAGACGCTTGTTGTCCACACAGTGAGAGGCGGGGCTCTTGTAGAGGACATCCCAGTCCTGTACCAGGGACTGGAGGAGGGAGGCGCCTATTTCTGTGCCTGGAATTCAAATGTAAAAGTCAGTATAATCAGTATAAACAGAAAAGTGAGACGTTGTACTAGATGTACATGAATATCAGAACATACCTGGACAGCTGTTTCGAGCTTATTTGCTCTCATCAGCAGGTAATAGTTCTGAATATCCATGTCATCAACTAAACTCTCTATTTTAATCAGTAAAAGAAGTCAAGTAAGATAAAATAACAATAATGTCTAACTACATCATTTGTTTGATTTTTCATATTTACAGAGGACCCATCCTAAGCCATTTTTATTTGACTTGTAAGATGATAATGTGTTGTTTTTTGTTATTATATCACAATTTTAGTGGGTAGCGCAGAATTATAGGGCTTTTCCGTATTTTTAATATCACAATATCTTATTTTTGCCTATAATTCCGCAACTGCTAACATTAAAACAGTTACTCATTTATCAATGTCTAGGCTCCTTTCATGTCCATTGATTCTATTTGGTTTTAACGTCCTGACTTGAGGTAGACAGAACGGGGGTTTTACCCTCCATTCGCTGGGAATCGTACCAGCTATCCACATTAACCTCACCCAGCATGGGTAGGGCCGGAATTGCCAGCCTCACATGTTCGGAAGGAACAGAATTTTCTGTGCGAAAAGTCTGCTCCAACCGGGAATCGAACTCAGGATCTCTGGACTACGGACAGTAGTCACAACCGTTACGCCACGGAGGCTGGCTATGATGGTAATAAAAACAGTATAATGACAATCTCTGCTTCAGCCTTGTTCAATTATTCGAACCTAGACTCTGGACTCACCCATATTAGCTATCACCCCCTAACACACACCACAACCACCACTCACCAATATTAGCTCTCACCCCCTAACACACACCACAACCACCACTCATCAATATTAGCTCTCACCCCCTAACACACACCACAACCACCAGACTCACCAATATTAGCTCTCACCCCCTAACACACACCACAACCACCACTCATCAATATTAGCTCTCACCCCCTAACACACACCACAACCACCAGACTCACCAATATTAGCTCTCACCCCCTAACACACACCACAACCACCACTCATCAATATTAGCTCTCACCCCCTAACACACACCACAACCACCTGTTGTATATTTTATGTCCATGTATTTATGTATTTATGTTGCTATAGCAACCTCAGTTGTTTATCTAGATTTCTGCCTGTTTTCCCAGTCTTCATTCTTGTTCTTAATAAAGTACTTACAATTGTATTCCCTTCTCTAATATATCATTCCTTTATTTTCCTGCATACATAATAGTAATAATGCGTGCTACATAATAAAAGTTCACAATAGTTTGGCGACGAGGATAGTCACAATAGTTTGGCTTATTACTCCATTTGAAAATTATGATACAGAGAAGGAGAAATTTTTAAATTACATTGAACGTTTTGAAAACTACTGTCGAATGAAAAATGTCACAGAAAAAGACAAGATCGCTCAACTACTCTGTGTGTCAATAGGTTCAAAACACTACAATAACCTAGTAGCTTTCTTAGGCCCAGAGAAACCAGTAAAAAATTTAACATTTGATGAGCTTTTATCTTGTTTAAAGAAACTTCTGATTCCTAAGAAAAACATAGTTGTTTCTCAACACTATTTCCTGAATATAATTCAGACAGAGAGTCAGAACATTGCTGACTTTGTTTCGTCATTACAAAGAGACATTGCAGATTGTGAATTCAATGTTAAATGTGAATGTAACAAATCTAACTCCATTTCTGGTATTTTTCTACGTGCTCAATTTATAAGAGGTCTTAGAGACGATTGGGTGCGAGAACAGATTCTCCAGTCTGATAATTTATCTTTTGAAGATGTTGTACTCAAAGCAACAGCTCTTGAAGCGTCCAAGATACACAGCCGAGAATTAAAATCTACTAACTCGAATTCTAACAACACTGCTTATGCTAGTTCAAATGCTCATGATATCAATACAATTTCCAACAGGAGTAGATCACGTTCAAGAAAGCCCAGATCCAGTTATTCTTCAAGTTCCAGTCGTACGTCACTTACACATCACAGTCACAGTTCGGATCCCCGTAATGTCAACTTCAAAGCCCTTGGTATAGAAAACTGTTGTCTCAGGTGTGGAAGAAATAATCACAAGGTATCGTCATGCAGGACAGATAGAGCCCGACTCAAGTGTAATTCTTGTAATAAGCAAGGACACGTTGCAAAGGTATGTCTCTCTACAATGCTATCACAGAAGAATAATTCAAACTATTCTACAAACACGGTTGATGATTACATTGATTACTCTCCCGTTTATAATAATAATAATTCTTCTATTCAATATGGTCTTAGTAAAGTCGATATAATTCAACCCCGAATTTTGGATTTATTTGAAGTATCCGACTCCGACAAGTATCTCATTGATGTTTTTCTTAATGGGAAAATTCAAAGATTCGAAGTTGACTCAGGTGCTAAGTTCTCATTGCTATCTCAGAATGATTTTCAAAAATTGAATTTAAAATCACCATTAGAAAAGTCACACGTATCATTTCGCTCATACTCAGGTAATATAATTACACCCCTAGGCAAAATTAATCTCAGAGTGGCCTATGGAGGAAAAGAAATTATTGGCGAATTATATGTTGTGCCAACTGGTCATGATGCTATATTGGGTAGACAATGGATTAGAGGACTTGCGATCGAACTCTTAAAAATCGATTCAAATAACAAAAATAATTTTCCAACTCTACACATTCAACACGATAATTCTATCGAAAATATTTTAAAACAATTTGCTTCAATTTTTGAAGAAAAAGTTGGTTGTGTCCCAGATTTTCAAGTTTCACTCCAGCTAAGAGAAAATGCAAAGCCAATATTTACAAGAGAAAGAGATGTGCCCTATGCTCTTCAGGAACGAGTGGACAAAGAATTAGACTCGCTTGAAGCTGATGGAATTATAACACAAGTTACTGCAAGTGATTGGGGTTCGCCACTGGTTGTTATTCCTAAACCAGATGGAGGAGTACGCTTGTGTGTGGATTACAAGTGTGGTGTAAATGAAAGACTAGTTCAAGCTAATTTTCCTATCAGGCGCATTGATGATGTTCTTCATAGTCTTCGACATTCCCGATATTTTTGTAAATTAGATTTATACAAAGCTTACTTGCATTTAAAAGTAGACGAAGAAAGCAGCAAGATTCAAACTATTTCAACTCATAGAGGTACTTACCGCATGAATCGTCTAAGTTTTGGTATCAAGACAGCTCCATCAGATTTCAATAGAATCCTGTGCCAAATTCTCAAAGGACTTCAAGGCGTGGAAGCTTATTTTGATGATATTATTATTCATGGTCCAAGCCGTCAAATTTGTCTTCAGAACCTAGTTGCATGTCTTCAGAAACTTACTCAGTACGATCTACATATCAATAAAAATAAATGTTCATTTCTGTTAGAAAATATTGAATATCTAGGATATGTGATTCAATTCAATAAGATTAGCAAGAATCCAATGAAGGTACGCGCTATACAAGATGTGCCGTCTCCTTCAAATCCAGAACAAATCAAACAATTTCTAGGTCTTGTAACATATTATTCTCAATTTATTCCAGATTTTTCAAACATATCATATCCATTACGATGTCTTCTCAAGAAAGGACAAAAATGGTTTTGGTCATCACACTGTGAAGCCGCTTTCTTAAAATTAAAATCAGAATTATGCAGTGACCGAGTACTTACACCATTCGATCCCAGTTTACCAGTTATACTTACTACGGACGCCAGTCCACACGGTATAGCTGCAGTATTGAGTCACACTGTCAATGGCATAGAAAAGCCTATCGCTTACGCTAGCCGATCGCTCACGGCATCAGAAGAAAATTATAGCCAATTAGATCGTGAAGCGCTCGCTATCATTTTTGGCGTTACATATTTCTACAAGTATCTTTTTGGTCGACATTTCTTACTATACACTGATAATCAACCACTAACTAGAATTTTTCATCCTAACAAAGCATTACCACAAATGACTTCATCTAGACTTCTCAGATATGCTTCTTTCCTCTCAGGTTTTAATTATTCTGTTAAATTCAAACGAGGCGAAGATAATCAGAACGTAGATTGCTTATCTCGTGCTCCTGTTCTACATCTAAAAGTTTCAAATGATCAACTCATTGGTGATGAAGTGAATCAAATTTGTGCTGAAACATTATTTCAAATATCAAGTAAAACCATCACTGCTCAAATTATCAAAAATGAAACAGAAAAAGATCCTGAATTACAGCAAATATTACATGATTTGAAAAATACTTCAAACGAATCTGAATTAACTCTAGTTGATGGAATAATTTTTCGTAAAGATAGACTCCTCATTCCAAAGTCCTTACGCCCTACAATTCTCAATGAATTACATGAAACTCACTTGGGTATTACCAAAATGAAACAGCTGGCCCGACGCTATGTGTACTGGTGTAATATTGACAAGGACATCGAGAGGTTGGTGAGAAGTTGTCATAGTTGCGCTATGAACCGTTCAAATCCTCCAAAAGTTCCAGTTCATCCATGGGATCCTCCTCAAGATAACTGGGAACGTGTGCACATAGACTATGCTGGTCCTTTCGAAAATCATTTCTTCCTGGTATGTGTCGATGCCAAATCCAAATGGGCTGAGGTAAAAATTATTAAGAACGCACCTAGCAGTTCTAGTACTATCAACTTATTAGAAAATATTTTTTCTGTTCATGGGTATCCTACAGTCATGGTATCAGACAATGCTTCAATTTTTCAGAGTGAAGAATTTCATAATTATTGCTCTACTCATGGTATCTTCCAAAAGTTTATTGCGCCAGGACATCCTGCAACCAATGGACTTGCTGAAAGAAATGTTCAAACTCTAAAACATCGTCTCAAAGCAGTCTCGAACGAAAAACTACCAATCAACATTAAAGTTCAAAATATTTTATTACGCTATCGTGCAACTCCTCTCTCGTGTGGAAATTCTCCTGCCGAGCTGTACCTACACAGAAAGCTGAGAATTCGTATGGATGCAATTTTCCCGTATCATCCACAGTCTTCAAACATTGTTCCGAAACCTGCCCGTTCACTGTCAGTGGGGGAGAGAGTCCAGGTACGCGTGATGAGTCAATGGCAGTTTGGTGTAATCAAAAGAAAACTTGGTTATCGTCATTACTTGGTAACTCTTGACGCTGGTCGAACAATCAAGCGACATATCAATCAGCTCCATTCTACATTAGTCGAAAAGAAATCAGTGTCATTTGGACCATCACAAAGTTTCGAGATTCCAGGGTGGAATAAACCTGATCATGTTATTCTTTCAAACCCTCAACCTAGTTGCTCTTTACATGAAAGTCAACCCTCTTCAACAGCACCATCATTGCCACCTGTTCATGTTCATCCTCCTCAAGAAGTCAGGAGATCTCAGAGGGACAGACGTCCTCCAGTCCGTTATGGTGACTATGTGGTGACCTATCACTAGTGGGGGAGACTGTTGTATATTTTATGTCCATGTATTTATGTATTTATGTTGCTATAGCAACCTCAGTTGTTTATCTAGATTTCTGCCTGTTTTCCCAGTCTTCATTCTTGTTCTTAATAAAGTACTTACAATTGTATTCCCTTCTCTAATATTACATTCCTTTATTTTCCTGCATACATAATAGTAATAATGCGTGCTACATAATAAAAGTTCACAATACCACCACTCACCAATATTAGCTCTCACCCCCTAACACACACCACAACCACCACTCATCAATATTAGCTCTCACCCCCTAACACACACCACAACCACCAGACTCACCATATTAGCTCTCACCCCCTAACACACACCACACCCACCAGACTCACCAATATTAGCTATCACCCCCTAACACACACCACAACCACCACTCACCAATATTAGCTCTCACCCCCTAACACACACCACACCCACCAGACTCACCAATATTAGCTATCACCCCCTAACACACACCACAACCACCACTCACCAATATTAGCTCTCACCCCCTAACACACACCACAACCACCACTCACCAATATTAGCTCTCACCCCCTAACACACACCACAACCACCACTCACCAATATTAGCTCTCACCCCCTAACACACACCACAACCACCACTCACCAATATTAGCTATCACCCCCTAACACACACCACAACCACCACTCACCAATATTAGCTCTCACCCCCTAACACACACCACAACCACCACTCACCAATATTAGCTATCACCCCCTAACACACACCACAACCACCAGACTCACCAATATTAGCTATCACCCCCTAACACACACCACAACCACCACTCATCAATATTAGCTCTCACCCCCTAACACACACCACAACCACCACTCACCAATATTAGCTATCACCCCCTAACACACACCACAACCACCACTCACCAATATTAGCTATCACCCCCTAACACACACCACAACCACCACTCATCAATATTAGCTCTCACCCCCTAACACACACCACAACCACCACTCACCAATATTAGCTATCACCCCCTAACACACACCACAACCACCACTCACCAATATTAGCTATTACCCCTAACACACACCACAACCACCACTCACCAATATTAGCTCTCACCCCCTAACACACACCACAACCACCACTCACCAATATTAGCTATCACCCCCTAACACACACCACAACCACCAGACTCACCAATATTAGCTCTCACCCCCTAACACACACCACACCCACCAGACTCACCAATATTAGCTCTCACCCCCTAACACACACCACAACCACCACACTCACCAATATTAGTTCTCACCCCCTAACACACACCACAACCACCACTCATCAATATTAGCTCTCACCCCCTAACACACACCACACCCACCAGACTCACCAATATTAGCTCTCACCCCCTAACACACACCACAACCACCACTCACCAATATTAGCTCTCACCCCCTAACACACACCACACCCACCAGACTCACCAATATTAGCTCTCACCCCCTAACACACACCACAACCACCAGACTCACCAATATTAGTTCTCACCCCCTAACACACACCACACCCACCACACTCACCAATATTAGTTCTCACCCCCTAACACACACCACACCCACCACACTCACCAATATTAGTTCTCACCCCCTAACACACACCACACCCACCACACTCACCAATATTAGTTCTCACCCCCTAACACACACCACACCCACCACTCACCAATATTAGCTCTCACCCCCTAACACACACCACAACCACCGGACTCACCAATAATAATAATAATGCTTTTTCTTTGTGTTATTATGTCACAATTTTAGTGGGTAGCGCAGAAACATAGGACTTTACCACTTCAATTTACAATATCTTGTATTATTTTTTTGCCTATGATTCTGCCACTGGTCGCTGCGACACATCAAAGCAGCTACTCATTTTTCCTCACGAGGTATGAGTGGACCCCGAACATCCAAGTACGGAGCAGAAAAAATCCTCCCCCGCTGGGAATCGAACCCAGGTCACCATGCGTGCAATGCCTAGCGCGCTAACTCACTCTGCCACGGTGACTACTCACCAATATTAGCGTGCAGGATCGTGATCAGCATCGCGTGTTCCATCATCATCTTCTCCGGGGTGAGCTGTTCACTCAGCAGAGATTCCCGCATCAGAGTCAGCAGCGTTTGATTCGTGTCGTGTCGGGAGTTCTCGGTGTACAAGGATTCGATTCCGGTGCTGATCGACTTGATATTGTTCTCAGTCAGCCGATTCAGAAGACCTAGAAGATGACAATGATTTTACAAAATGAAATTATAGTAATAATATTAAATCTAGTAATGGCAAAGCCTCAGATATTAATCTGATTTTGTACAAGATGCACATATACTATGTATTTATGTTGTGTGTAAATTTAACTGTACAAATAAAGGCTACAATACATTACAATGGCAAAGCATTAAGTGTTCATCAGAAGACCAATAACGGCCCAAACTAGACTGGGTGAGGTTATTATTCGTTGCTGGTACGTTTCTCAACAATTGGAGGGTAAAACCCTAGTCCTGAGTAGCTCTACCAGGACGCTAAAACAAAAAAAAAAAAAAAAAAAACAGTCTTTGGACCTGGCATGTTTATAGAACTCTACACATTACATTTTTTTTTTTTTTTTTTCTTAAAAAAAAAAAAACCGAGTGTTTCATAGCCTTTTAACTTTCTTTATCCTATAATAAGGAAAATGTTGTATTCGTCGAAAGTTTGACCAACCCAGTTTTTCACATTTCTGGACGAATCATAGCCTCAGGATACCAAAAAAGTTGTTTTCGGACATTGGTCCGTGCGTCCGTCTGTCTGTCTGGGTGAACAACTGAACACGATATCTCGAGAACGGTAAAAGCTTGAGATTTGAAATTTAGTATGGAAATTCATTTTATACACCAGGCGAACCACGTTAAAATTGGTTGAAATCTGCCGCATTCTGCGACCGGAGTGACGCAATAATAAGCAAAAAGGGCCGTTTCTTTAAATCGGTTAAGGATACAAAAAAAGTAGAGAACAACATTTTCTTAGAATAAGGTTACTAGATCATGTTTTGTTGTTGATATCTTGAACTTTTTGGAACCCGGCCCTATTTTAACGGTATTTTTGACGGTCCTCATTAGACCAACTTTTTTTTATTATTTATTGTAGAGGGGGGTTGATACTCATCAAATCCAATGATTTTCAGGTGCTCATTACGAATTTGACATTAATTATTATCTAACTGATACTTTTGAGTCGCCTGTTCCTAATATGATAAGGAAAGTCGTGTGATGTTTACACCAATTTTTTTATTTCGTAAACATGAAACAGGAGCTACTTTAGAAACTTGTGGTCTCTGTTGTAGCTTGACTATCTCGTAGTATGCCTCCCCTCTGTTGAGCGAGAAGTGACACACACAAAACAATTAATACTTCCCATTTAGGTGCTGAGTCAACACGAGCGCACCGGAAGTTACCCCTTACAAACAACTGTAACCAAATTTAGAATTCAAATTTTTTGTCGATCGGGGGATCGAAGCTTCCGCAAAGCAAGCGAGTGATTAACCACTGTGCTATTCGTGCGCCCAAATATAAGTAGGAACTACATTATAAAAAATCCATGATGCACGTTTGAATCCCAACTAGAGTGAAATTTTAGGCTTGAAAATTTTCGCGATTATTCTAGACATGGCTGTAAGATTTCCCATTTTTTACCCTAGTATAAAACGGTTTCAGATTAGCTAGCTAAATACTATATTTATTTATTTTTTAATATCTAGCAGGAAATTAATGAAACTGCATGAGGTACCTTTCAGTTTACGCTTGAGAAGGGCAAGAGACTCCTTGTCTGTCGTTGATCCTGTGTTTCTCAAGTGAGGGGGAATGTACTTGCTGGATTTGGTCTAAAAGTAAAAAAAAAAAAAAAAACAAAAGTGGTCATTAGGTCATGAGCCTCTAGGTCTATACAAAATTCTCTCCTGCCATAATATTATGTAGCTATAGGTGTTGTATAAATAATTATGAGAATATTGAACTGAATTATATAATAATAATGCTTTTTCTTTGTGTTATTATGTCACAATTTTAGTGGGTAGCACAGAATCATAGGACTTTACCACTTTATTTTACAATATCTTGTATTATTTTTTTGCCTAAGATTCTGCCACTGGTCGCTTGCTTCACATTAAAGCCGCTAATCATTTTTCCTCACGAGGTATGAGTAGACCCCGAACATCCAAGTACAGAGCAGAAAAAATCCTCCCCCGCTGGGAATCGAACCCAGGTCACCATGTGTGCAATGCCCAGCGCGCTAACTCGCTCTGCCACAGTGACTACTTATTGAACTGAATTACCTGAATCACATTTCCATCCTTGTCTCTCGTTCTGCCGTAGATATCTTCCCATGTTCCATCTCCTTCCTCAGTCTCTCCTTCTTCTTCCTCCTCCTCTTCTTCCTCACTCTCATCATCACCCTTTTCATTATTTACAAAACCTAGCAGCTGCTTCATACGTTCTTCTTTACTCAGTACTTTCTCTTTTGTGTTTCCTTTCATTTGTTTTTCTTTTTTGTTTGAAGACTCTTTCTGTACAAATCCCATCAGTCGTTTCATTCTTTCTTCTTTACTTAGAGGTTCATCTTTGGTGTTTTCTTCTACATTATTCATTGAGCCTTTTACATTGTCAGCAAATTTAACATTTTTGCCTTTTTTGATTTCTTTGTTGGAAGGAGCAATATGTTTTGTTTTATGGGTACTTTTATCTTCATTTCCATTTTCACTACTTGTATTGTCAGTCTCTTCCTCAGTGTCATCATCAAAGTCGACTTCATCAATACTGTCATCACCAAACTCTTCATCAAAATCGTCCTCATGAATACTGTCATCACCAAACTCTTCATCAAAATCATCTTCATCAACACTATCATCTTGGAAGTTATCTATTTCATTGTCTGAGTTAACATCATCACTGGCATCCTCTGTGATATCTGCATTATCAGAATCATCATCTTGGTTGGAATCACCACTGAATCCCTCACTATCATATTCATTACTATCACCTTCATCAGTTACATTTGCTTTTTTCTTTTTAGCTTTTGGTTCACCTTCATTTTTGTTGATTTTCTTCTTTTTCTTTTGTGCCTTTCCTGTTACTTGGGCCAGATCATCTTCAAAGTCAGATTCAGAATCTGACAAGTGCTGTTGAGATTCAAATTCAGAGATTTCTTTACGTTTCTCAGAATCACATATTTCCAGGAGATCTGAGCATAAGAGAAGGGGTTAAGGATAATACACAACAAGATGGGTTCTTTAAATAAAATATGAGAAGATAGCATGATTAAAGATAAAAACTACAAGTAGAATAGCTTATCCCTATATTTAGACTGTCAGCTTGAGACAGGGAGTCCCATTACAAGTAGGTGTTTTTAAGGTGAGTAGCAATACAAGATAGGATGAATAGATAATAAAAATATATAGTTGATCTTTCTTTAAAAATTATGAAAAGAACTCTAATTAAAGCCTGAATTTACATTAAAATAACTTTTTAAAAATTAGTGTTTTACAGTCTTTTTTATTTTGTAGCCATGAAACAGCAGCTAGGAGCTACTGTAGATTTAATCCCAGGACCTTCCTCATGGGAAGCAATTTAAGTATCTCAATACTGAGGTAATCATACAATCATTTACTCCCAACCTATTATGCATTAATTTACATACAGAGAGAAACAAATGTTTGATTATTATTACCTGCATAACAATGTAGGTACAAAACTTAAAATGTCATAACTACATAAACCTGTAACATTGTTTTAACAAAGGATACAATCTAATCCATCAGACACAAATGATGATGGGATTTTCTTTGATTTTCTCTTGTTTAAATTCAAAAGCTTCTCCAGCTTTTTTATTTCTTTATCTTCTTCCTTATTGGCTGTTAATAATTGTTTGTTTCGAACATTTTTACTGTTTGATTGTATACTTTTTTGTATCTGTCTTTCCCGAATCCGTTGTTTTTCAAGTAATGATTCTGCAGTGGCAAGTTTATCAATGCCTTTATTGTTTGTATCTGTAACATCTTGTTGGGGTATAATTTTATTTCGAATTTGTTTGTTTTCTATTTTTTGGACAATTTCTGGTTTAATTTTATTTTGTTTTCTATTACTAAAATATTCATTCTTCTTTTGTTTCTTTTCCTGGCGTTTTTCTTTTCTTAATTCCTTACGAGTTTTGACTTTGTTCTCTTTGTTAAATTTCTTCTTGAACTTCATCTTTGCTTTTAATTATTTTGATTTTCCTGAAAAATTGATACACAATTAGTACTTCTGCCAATACATATGAAACTTCAGTTGGTATAAAAAAATCTATCTATTCACACAAATGCAAAGAAAGGATGTGTGTGTTTCAATATGTTTCTTTCCTAGTAACAGTTGGATTTTTAATTTAAAAAAAAGTTTTTATGAAGTTTTCTTACAAATCTGAGGGAGGGAGGGAAAAAGGAAAGAGAAGCTGTTTCTAGTGGATTCTATTTGGTAATTCATAAAACTTACTTGCAAATAATATTATTTTATTAATCCCACACTTGACTCAACTTCTTTCAAACTTCTCTGTCCATACTGAATCATCATTTTAATACTAGTTTCATCTGTCAAGTGTTTATTCTGCTTGAACTCAGTTCTAATCCATTCAATCATCTCTTTTCTAGATGATTCATTTGGAATTTCCTTTACTGTCTGTAAAAATGTTTTATACAGATTCAATACTTCTGTTCGTAAGAGGAACTGTCTAAAATTCAATGTTGATGAGGGTAATTTACTAGACATTACCTAGATTTACCACAACTGGAAATATTGATGCACAAATTCTGAATTTTGTCCTGAAATAGAAAAGAAAAAAAAAGAAGCATTGTAGGTAAAATGATGCAATAAATTGTAATTTGGTCACTTATACAAACATAATATAAATAATTATGAGTGACATAATATAACATATAAATTTTGATTCTATTAAATATATATATAAGATGATACCAAAATCATTTGGATATGTCTAGGAATTCTAGATGTCTCCATTTGTTAGTTTTTATTATTATTAAAGGCATATTGCTCTAGTTGTCACTTTTTTAAGGTCTAATGTCTGCATTGCCCTCTGGTTTTCCTAACCAGAGATTTTTTTTTACTGTTTAGTGTATATTTCTGTTAAATTCCATGTATGCCAAGTGACCTTGTGGGCAAGTGGTGAATCTATTTCAAACACAGTGACCACTATGTTTAAAACCCAATGTCATAAGTTTGATCCCTGGCCTAGCATTTTTTTACTTTGTCAATTTTATGGGACAAATATATTGGTAAGTTGTCTCACTGCCCCACTCCGTACAAACTCATTAGTCCGATCAGTATGAGAACTGGTGTGCATCATCCATCTTTTTAAGTGGATAAGAACATGTCTTGCCTTGGAGGATGATAACAATATCTTTGTAATTTTGATACCTCCAACAACAACAAAAATATCATACTACTCTTGACCAATCCTAAACACACAAAATGCAGTTTTCAATTTTTGCCTTACCTTTATATGTATGGAGTTATCAGTAAATCACAAAAAAATCATAAAAGGTTACTTGTTAGGTAATTACACAAATTACCTAGCAAGATATTACCTTTAAGGGTTAAAATCCCGAGTCTTTATTGTTAAAATATTTTTCTAATAGAGGAAGATATTAAAAAAAATTATTACCTTATCAGTCTTATAAACTTTCAATTTTTAAAAAATCCTTATCTTGTAAAATGTAAACAAAACCATGTGACTCAAGAACCGTTTACATCATTGATATGCAGTTGTGCAATAAAATTATTTATGCTCTATCCGAATGCATTTATGCTCGTTATAAGTAAAATAGTGCCGGGGCCAGGTTCCGTGAAGTCCGTGAGATCCCACTGAGTTCAAAATTTTGTAGCGCAACCTTTCTAATCCACTCTTTCTTTGGGATCAAATGACATGAAATTTTTGCAAATACCCCTATCTAGCACAGTGGTGAAGCAAAAATAAAATGAAGCAAAATCCTCTAAGGGGAGGACATGGAATGGTGTGATGGTTCTCCTTTTGATAAATTATTTTTGAATCTTTCCCAAATGGTAATAAGTTTAGTAATCCAATGGTGTTTATTCCCGGCCACATGTCAGGCGGGGTCGGCGCGGGGTGAGGTTTATTTGTGTACCTACCTATGTTTTTGTTCATCGAATCCAAACGATTAATAAAACAAATGGAAATTATTATAATTATTTATTTACCTATTAATATATTTAGGAAATTAATATATTATTAGAGAGCTTTGATTTTTGAAAAATATTATGTAGAACAAACAAGAACCATTTACACGAGTCACACATGACATGACACACAATCAAAATGCATTAATGCACTTATTATTTAGTAATAATTTTCTCCGCTTATATCTAAAGCGCTGTGCGCGGCTTGATTTTTATCTTGGCGCAAAATTCGAAATTCAGATTTGATATAAAAAAAAGTAAAAAAAAAAAAAATAAAAAAAGTGAGTGAAAGTTGGAATATTTAATTTAAAATTTAACAAAACTAGGTACCTAGACTATCTAGTTAACTATGTTACAGTCTAGGAATTTTTTAACATAATTTTTACAACATACATATATCATTAGAAAACTGTAACACATAATATTTAAATTTAGGTGAGTATCCTCATTGTTAATAATTTTTGGCAAGGTTCCAGCCTAGGTTCCTAAATTTAGAACTGTTTGTCTAGTGTTTTCTAGAGGATACTATCATCTTGTTACACTCATTTAAATTCATGTTTTCTCCATGTGAGCATCCATAAGTCTTCAAACATCTGTGTGACACACATTCTCAAAAATTTAATTCAATTAGGGGTTTCTATAAAAGGAAAAAATTAATTATTGCATCAGGTTTTAAGTGTTATTTTATGGTTGAATCTCTCTGAAAGTGTCACTGAGAAGTTTTTGGTAAGTATTATTTTGAACACCTGTTTCAGCTGTAGACATTTATGACTAACCATTCAAATTTGATCCCTTGGGTTGCTGGTTATTCTCAGATCAACTAAGGTTAATTGAGGTAAATGTGGTCAGTTTTTTAATTTTCCAACAAAGGTAAAACTCACTCTCAAATTACCTCCATTTCTAAATTGCAAATTAGAAAAATACAATTAGGTTGTTCCTACACCCTGTTTGTTTTTGATAAATTTACAGATTTAAACACAGATAACTTATCATGATTGACAACATGAATGACTACATCAAACTGAAAGAAAGTGGAAACAATGCATTCAAGGAAGGTGACTATGAGTCAGCTCTTAATTTCTACACCAATGCTTTGAAACTGACAGAACCCGAGTCTCACGATAGAGCTACCTGTTTGAAAAATAGAGCTGCCGTCTATCTGAAGCAAGAAAAGAATGATAAAGTAATTGAGGATTGCACCAAGTCACTAGAGATTGTGCCAGATGATCCAAAAGCATTGTTCAGAAGGTGTCAGGCCTATGAGGCAGTAGGTAAGAACTGTATTTTAATGTCATATAAATCAATAAAGATAGATCACCTTTAATTTTTGTAAACATGGTTAAGTCAAGATTCATTGTGAAAAAGATAAAACATCAAGTGACCATACATTTTTTTTTTTTTTGTGTCAATTTCATTTTCAAGTTCTGATTTTGATACACAAAAATGTCTGTAGAATTATATATACTATGTATAATTGTATAATATTATTGATTTGATGTTGCTAGATTTTAGTATAGCTTTAAATTCGGGGTGCAAAAATTGTTGAGATACAAAACCTACTCAATTGTTTTCAATTTAAAAATCAACCTTTTATAACTTGGATAAGTCAACAACAAGAATTTATCTGACAATCTATGAAAACATTTTTAATCAGCTCATTTTGATTCTGTTTTAGGCAAATTTGAAGAGTCCTATGCAGATGCCAAACATATTCACCGTGTTGAACCAACTAACAAAGCTATCCAACCTATTCTCAGTAGGTTATTTGCCATTGTCACCAAGCGGATGCAAGAAAATGAGCAAATACAAAATAAGGTAGGCATACAAGATCAGAGTACAATATTGTGTGGTTGGGAGACATTAAACAGGGAAAAGATTAGTGTCTCACAAGAGAACACACTAGCCAAGCTTAACAAGCCAGCCAGTTACCCAAGGCTTTAATGGCTTCTAAAGAAAAAGCCCAAGTTCTTACAATGCTTGATTGCACATATTAATATGCTTGTGTTTCAGAATAAACCAACTTTTGAATTAAAGTTGGATAGAAATCATCATTCCCTCGGCCGTAGCCAATTTAGCTACAACAACAGAGTACAATATTATTCTTGTAGTTTGGTTATGTCCCATTTTTACAAGTTGAAGATCAATGTGTCTTCATTTTTTTTTTTTTTGTTTTTTAATAGTGAATAAAAAACTTGGATGTACCCAAATTATTTATTTTTGTTATTCAATTAGTATTTGATGCAATATTTCATTACTTCTCTTTTTAAACATGTATGGGATTATCACCCACAACCATTCTATGCAGTCAATTTAAACCACTGCTTGTAATTGAAGAGCGCCAATTAAGCATACAGAATTTCTTGGTTGCACAGTGGGTAATTAACTAATTACCTTTTCCAAGTAATTTTATATTAGCTTTGGCTATTCTGTAAGCATGAAACAAGGGTCCTAATTTTCATACTTCTAATTCAAATATGTATGAACATACTTATCTCCCAGGTAACCAATATGTTCAAATATGTATTTGACATCCATGCTGCAACAGACAAGCGGATCACTGCAGTGAACAATCTGGTAGTCTTGGCCCGAGAGAACAGTGGAGCCCATGTGTTAATCAAATCTGGGGTTGCCAAGCAAATCAACACTTTGCTTAAATGTGAGACCAACGAGGAAATTTTCCTAGGTGAGAAAAACTTTATTTCCATCAAGTACCCACAAGAAGGTCTCAAAAACCAATTTTGTATGATTTTTTTGTGTATGTATGTATTTTATTCGTGGTGAAGCACAAGGACTCCACAATTGGTTGTTACTCATACAAGTAACTACTCATTTTCCCTCACGAGGTATGAGTGGGCTCCCTCTAAAACCAATTTTTTTTTTAATTTGTGTTAATCACTTTCGTGATATCACAATTACTCAAATTCGCTTTACTAAATCTACGCTGAATCCGGGACTTGAACCACCGACCTCCAGGTTACAAGTCCGCCGCCTTATCGATCAAGCTATTGAGGTCGGTCTTTAAAACCAATTTCTAGAGTCTAGGTGGCAAGTAGCATATTCATAGCAGAATGATTTTTTTTTCTTCTTCTTCTTTTTAATTGTATAGAATTGGATTCTATACAATGAAATTTTGTATAGAATCCAATGAGTACCTATGTGTAACAATAACATGAAAACTGGAATGATTCAACTATCAATTTCAAACACTTTTGCCACAAAATAATGTTATCTGAAGTGAATAAAATGATAAGTGATTACAAATGTAAAACTTCACTGAATTAGGAAAGTTGAAACTGTATCTCTGCAAACATTTACCATTAAATTTGATGATTATTTAACTGAGGGCGAAATATATAGACAAAATCGATAACTTAAGTCATTCCTTATCAACCGTTTTCCCTATCTTACACAGTACATATTCCAAGACTTGCCACAGAGGTATTACAAAAATGTCTATTGATTCCGCTCTGAATGACATGCTTGCTTCACAGGCTGTGTTCGCACTATAGGGGAACTCTGCAAGAAGAGCTCCAGCTTGACCAAGGAGTTGCTGAAAGATCTGGGAATTCCCTGGTTCATTGATATCCTCAACTGCAAGAGTGAAAAGCAGGTGTCTTCCGCCCAGTACTGTATACAGGTTATTATTATTTAAATCTTAATTAGGACGCCAAATTACTATATTTACAGTATAAAATCAAGAAAAAAATAATATTGATAAAATAGTATGAAAATAAATAAATAAATAAAGATGAAAGTAATACTAATGGCCTAACTAATGTATTATTTATATCTTGACAAAATATTAAGTACATAAGATTAAAAGAAAAATTATATATATTAGTCATGAGTGCGTTAAAAAATGCACTCAGAGTTTTGTTCACCAAAATTTTTTAGTAATTGTTACACCACAAAAGTGACTGACAGAAATATGATTTTTTTTTATTTAATAATAATAATAGTTTTCCCGACACATATAATCATGCCTGATGCCTGCACTGGCCTGCAGCATCCCAAATTGGTGAGCACTAAGAATCCGTCCTCTGTAATTGGCACAAATCCATCAATACTTTTTTGTCTGTCAAAAAGTCGGAGTAAAGTTCCACTACCGAAATCTATCAACCAATTATGTTATAGACATATTATGTACTTGACTAATTCAATTATACAACCGTGCACTGTTAGTCAAGTAATTAACACGCTAGTCTAGTAATCCAGGTAGCGTAGGGATCCGTTAGTTCGAATCCCACCCAGTGCATGAATTTTACCTCATTAATTTGAGTTCGTGAACACAAATAAGACTGAGGGTTAGATGGTAGAAAATGCTTTGAGCATTAACCTCAAATGGTGGTTAGCTTCCTCTAAAGAGAGTTATTATTATTGATTTTCAGGCCATACTGAACAGTCTCACTGGACTAGAGAACAATGTTGACTCAAGACCCAATGCCGAGCTCTGTGATTCCAATCAGAAAGAGATTGAAACTATGCTGACTTGCCTGGTGTACTCTGTCAACAGTCGCACTATGACCGGCCTTTGCAGGTAAATAATAATAAACCGACCTCAGTAGCTTGATTGATAAGATGGCGGACTTATATCCTGGAGGTCAGTGGTTCGAGTCCCAAGTTCAGCAAAAATTGAGTAAAGCGAGCTTGAGTAAATTGTGATTAACACAAATATGATGATGATAACAATAATGTTGCCTAATTTATACTGTCCGACTATTACTAATAAGTCCCTTTGTTCTAGCAGTAAGCCCAAGATGTATGAAAGACACCCAGAATAGTATCAACAAACACTTGAAACAAACTACTCTTGAAAAAAGAATTATACTACTTTACAAAGAACTACAAAAAAACTAACAAACAAAAACAAAAAACCCATATCTATGTTTACTGTGTCAGATGTGGTATCTCGTTATAGAACAGTTCGTTAATTAAATAAATTTAATTGTTTCTCTCGATGTGATCAAAATCTCAAATGGATAACTCAGGATTTCAGACGCACAGATTACTAGATCAACCCGACAGATTTAACTGGGACTGTATTTTTTTGCTCAGCTATTGGAACGAGCTACCTAGAATAACAAGGTTTTATTTAAAAATAAAATATATATTTTTTTATCTATTACTTCCGAGAAATTTCTATTATTAGAAATCGGAAGTATTATGTTCGTATTTGTAAAAAAAATATTATTTTCCTTTATTTGAATTAAAATTATTATCATGTGTCACGCAGAATCGCCGCGTTCCCCCAAATTATTTTAAAATAAATAGTTTTAATTTATTTTAATATAAAAAATATGTAGGTATTCATGTTATTTATACATTACTGCCGTCTCCTGCCCACAGGGATGCCATCATTCAGCTGATCACGCGCAATGTCCACTACAAGGCAATCAACTGGGCGGAAAGGCTGATGGAGATACGAGGCTTGCAGAGACTTATGGAGGTGGCTAGCGAGCTGCAGGTGAGATGTTCTCACTAACGGACTGATTTAATCGTGAATTTAATTGGTCATCACTATTTATTGGTCATCACTCCCGAAAAGTACAAGAGTACTTAAGAGGAGGTAGATGATGTGACATAGTATGAAAATATGAATAAAAACAACTATTATTATTATTATCAGCCATTTGATTGTGAACAAAGTTGTTCGTCAAGTTCATTATAGTAGAATCTCGCTAACTAGAAATCCCAATACGTCGAAAATTTCGCTGAAAAAATTCTTCGGACCTAGTCGGACTTTTGCTCTTTATTCGAAATCTCAATGACTCCAAAATCTCGATTACTCGAAACGACGGTTTTGTCCCATGAATTTCGAGTTAGAGGGATTCTTCTGTATAGCATTTGTAGGTATATTAGCTATTGGCCTTAAAAATAACATAAACAACTTATTTATTACTTCTGTTCAATTGTTTTCCGTTTTTTAATACAAATTTCTTGTCGGCTCTTCGATTCAAACCCGAGACCTGCCGCATAGCAAGCGAGTAGCTCACCATAAGCTATTCGTGCGCTCATGATTCTCATTCATGTGGAAGTATTGTATGCATAGTTGGCAGTGTATTTGTACATTATTTGTGCCCGACTGTGCCATTATATTATGTAAACAAAGTCTCAAGTATTATGTAAACAAATGTCGACCCCACTTGAGTGGGAAAAGACGTAGAAAAAGAAGAAGAAGAAACAAAGTCTCAAGTTAAAGAAGATATAAGTCGTGCATGGAGTGGGGTTTGAACCAACGGATCCCGACGTTGCCCGGCTCACCAGACTACCGCCTTAACCACTTGACCACCTATATCTGTTGTATATTTTATTTTCCAACCGACATCAGTAGCTTGATCGATAAGAGTGGTCACTGTGGCAGAGCGAGTTAGCGCGCTAGGCATTGCACACATGGTGACCTGGGTTTGATTCCCAGCGGGGGAGGATTTTTTCTACTCTGTACTTGGATGTTCAGGGTCCACTCATACCTCGTGAGGAAAAATGAGTAGCTGCTTTAATGTGAAGCAGCGACCAGTGGCAGAATCTTAGGCAAAAAAATAATACAAGATATTGTAAATTAAAGTGGTAAAGTCCTATGATTCTGCGCTACCCACTAAAATTGTGACATAATAACACAAAGAAAAAGCATTATTATTATTATTATTGATCGATAAGGCGGCGGACTTGAAACATAGAAGGGTCGGTGGGTAGTTCAAGTCCCGTTTTCAGCATAGATTTAGTAAAGCGAATTTCATTAGTATCCTACTTCATATAGTATTTTTCCTATATACATTAATACATTTATTTATTTATTTATAAAATACAAAAAAATCCCTCCAAGTCTGAATAACGAGGCATTGTGCCCATCACAACTGCCGCATTTCCTCTTTGGATACACATAGAAAATCTCTGAGTAAGAGAAGTTATCATATTTGTATGAATCACTTTCGTGATGTCACAACTACTCAAACTCGCTTTGCTAAATCTACGCTGAAACCGAGACTTGAACCACCGACCTCCAAGATACAAGTCCGCCGCGTTATCGATCAAGCTACGGAAAAAATCTCTGAGTAGTTGTGATACCACAAAAGTGATTCACACAAACGTGATAACTTAACTTTTTATTATGTGCAATTGCAATATATTAAAATCCAATTCAATTCAAAGCATGAAGAGAATGCCAAAGGTATTATCACCACCCTTGATCTAACTTTGTTTACCTTTCATTAATTATACCTTTTCACTGTACCTGTATATAAAAAGTTGTTGTTGTTGTTGTAGCCAGCTTGGCTACAGCTGGAGGGGTGAGTGATGGTCTTCAGCCAACTTTATTTCAAAGTTGGCTCGTCCTGAACCACATATTTCTATGTGCGATCAACCATCCTGAGGACTTGGACTTTTCTTTATAAGCCATTAAACCCTTAAGAAACTGCAAGCAAGCCTGGCTTGTAAGGGTTGGCTAGTCTGTTCTCTGTTTATAGTCCTCTAGCGAGACACTGGTCTACTCCCTGTTTAAAGTCCTCCAGCCAGACTAGACACTGGTCTTCTCCCTGTTTAAAGGGAGTAGGGTAAATATAAAGTTTTTATATTTACAATATAAAAAATTGTAAATAAAGATTGATGAAAATTGTTGAATAATAACAGGAGTACAAGTACGAGTCTTGCATGGAAATCACGGAGGATACGCACACGCTGGCGTCGCTCTGTCTGGCGCGGATCTACGAGAACATGTACTACGACCAGGCGAGGGAGAGATACCTGGAGGCGGTGATGGAGTTTGTGAAGGACAAGCTGCTGAGTCCGGACATCGAGTCCAAGGTCAGAGTCACCGTGGCCCTCACCTGCCTCTTGCTGGGTAATAATAATAATAAAATCACCTTATGTATACCCCTTTCTCAACACGGTTGTTTTTTAACTTTGAGAAAGAAACTAACTTTTAACCGTTAACATTTTGAGCCCATGAATACCATATATGACTCCAGCTGACATTTCATAAAGGACATGAGTACCTACCATATATGAACCTCACCCGAAATTTGACTGTGGACATGAGTACTCTATATGGTATTCACGACCTTCCTTACTTTGAAGTTAAATCATAAAGTATAAAAGGTACAGCTGAAAAACGTAAATTTATCGAATTTTCTCGACAAAAAACAAAATATTTTACAATAAAAAACTTTGGTACGAAAGGTGCAAAACGCATTTTTTGCCTTGGTCCCTCGTACTCGCCGATCCCAGCTCTGGGGCTCAAAGTGTTAAATCATTCTAAAATCTGTATCATATTATAATTGTAATAAATAAATGGAAAATTGAGAGAGAGAGAAAAAAAAAAAATACTGCTAGATTAGGACTATTAAGTCCCATTATTCCAGCAGTAAGCCCAAGACGTATTATTATGTGGTAAAAATCCCAAATGGGAGTAAAACTTGTCATGTCCCGGCTGGGTTTCGAACCCGCGACCTCTGGAACCTCTGGACAGGCTACAACACAGACCACAAGCGTCTAGAGTAGCTCTTGTTTCATGGCTACGAAAGAAAAAGGCTGTGAAACACTCAACTTTAAAAAAGAAAGAAAAAGAAAAGGTTAATTGAAAATAAAATGGAATGGAAAGATAGACTTTAAAAGATTTTGTCAGCTCTAGGGATTGAACATAGGACCTTCAGCATGGTAAGAGAGTATCTTACCAATAAGCTAGTTGTACGCTTAAAGTAATATCATATTCATCATCAATAATACTGAATATTATGTAATAACATGGCGCTGTAGTGAGAATTTATTTATTTACACTTTTTTTTACAAAACAATCAACAATAAATATTAATAACAGTAATTTTTTTAAAAAAAAACTTAAAAATATATACAAAAATGTACAGAACAATATTAATTTATATTTACAATTATTTTGTAATCCGGGGCGAAGTTAATGCCTTAGGCATTCTCTGTCGCAAAGGGTTTGTGTTCCCATTGCTATCTCTTCCAGGTAAACTATTTTGTTGAAGGCGAGGGACCCTGTTTTATGGTTCCAGGTCCCTTGGATGTGGGAAGCGCCATTATGGCCAAGGAAGGGATTCTGGAGATGGTGCTTGTGATGGCGAACACAGAAGATGTCCTGCAACAGAAAGTCGCCTGCGAGTGCATCATAGCTGTGGCTTCCAAAAAAGACAAGGTTTGTGCCATAGCGTAGACTATACTGTTCGATAAATAGTGAGTTTTCGTAAAATACGTTCGTAAATGTGTACATGTTTCAACTGTAACATGTAAAAATGTAAAAAATTCGAATACATAACTTGTATATTGGGTTATTCCCGTTTAAGAAAAAAAAAATATACATATATTAACTTTTACGGGACGCTAATTCAATGAAGGGAATGTGCGCATGTGCAGAAACGAGTTTTCGTCAGATAGGTCAAAAAGTTCAATTCAGTGAGGGTAACGTAACGCTGAACTGCGCGAAGTCCCCAATAATTTATTAGTCTGAGTTCATTTTTGTTCCGGTCCGAGTCTGTCCCGGTAGCTCAGTGGTCAAGGCGTCGATCTGGTAATCCAGTGGTCGCGGGTTCAAAAGGAGTCTTCACCTCGCTGGACGTTGCTAACCTCTTCGCGCCCAATGTCCTCGTAAGAGGACATTTATTTTATAGTCCTAAGTGACCAAGCTTAAATTTTATACTACGAAGTAGTATAAAATGTTTGTCCTCGGGTGAGGACACCGGTCACTTTGTACTACTAAACAAAAAATGGTGTTGGGCGCGAAGAGGCTAATCCTACGAGTAATCCTACAAGAACCGGTGCATTCAACGCCCCATCGATGCTGGCATTGCAAATCTTGATTCGGACACAATCTGGTAAACGGAGATCAATTCGGCGCCATCCTTCTTCTCTCTTTTTTTGTTCTTGAATTTTTGGAATAATTTTCATCTCGAATTACCGTTGACAGGTGACAGCCATCATCAAGCAGGGCATTGAGATACTGAAGCGCATGTACATGAGCAAGGATGAGAGTATCAGGGTTCGAGCCTTGGTGGGACTCTGCAAACTGGGCAGCATGGGAGGTGAGAATACATACGAGTGTTATGTTCCTTGACTTTCAATGAAAATAAATCTTGTTTAACGAATTCAACAATGGAAGAAGCTCTTTATTTATTCTTTCTTAGGAACATTGATACAAAACACTTAACATAAAAATACTTATAACTTACATTGAAATATCACAGGTTAAAAGTTAAAATCTATGACTACCCGGAGATTTGACTACTTTGTGCGGTGACCCAAGCCTATCTGGTCTAATCTATAAAAATCCACCCACGCCATCTCAGAATTCAGATGAAATTTGAATTCGTTACAAAAGTCAAAGTACAACTATGTATATTGCGTCTGCGCGCTCACTTCGCGGGTTTGACTATAAGTTTGAAAATCTCACAACGAGTTATACAGCTTTATTATGTATACAATACAGTACACATACAAATTTAATGTACATATCCTCTTGGCACCCTTAAAAAAAAAGAAAGAAAAAAAAAAAAAAAAACGCTTGTACAATAAAGTTTTCACCTGAAAAATAAAGTTGAACTTGTTGGAAAGAATTGAAAATGGTTCCCATGTCATTGTGTATTATGATTATTGAGTAAATTTCCCAAGGGAAATATCTAACATTTTGCCCCTATTTGCATTCAAAATTTATTTACTATTTTGTTCATATCTCCGTTCGTCGGTATAATGCCGTAATGATCTTATGCCTGTCCCGAAGTAATGTATTAACACATTGTGTGCCAAGCCTTAAAATTATGTTTATCCCTAGAAGCCACAATACAAAGGAATCTCTCAATATGAGAGACGTGGCTCCCAGAAAGTTTGTTTTTTATATGGGGCCACGTCGCTCATAAATAGAGACACCCTATTTACGTTACAGTAATTTTCCTTTTACCATTCTTCAAAGTGAGATCTAGTGTCGTTCAATATGAGAGACGCGGCCTCTTACAATGCTATACTGTCCCTCAATATGAGCGGCGTGGCACACAAAGTGTTAAACAGTTTCGGGACAGAGCACTAAGGAGGTAAAAAAAAAAACTAAAAATCTCCTACCTCTCTCTCAGGCTCGGACGCATCCATTCGCCCCTTCGCGGACGGCTCCACCCGCAAGCTGGCGGAGGCGTGTCGCCGCTTCATCGTGGCCCCCGGGAGGGGTGCAGATCTGCGGCGGTGGGCGGCCGAGGGCCTCGCCTACCTGACTCTGGACGCGGAGGTGAAGGAGGCCCTCATTGAGGACGGGGCCGCACTCAGAGCTCTGGTGGAGCTGGCCAGCTCAGGTGAGGCCGAGGTTGAGTGGAAGAGATTTTTTTTAAAGATAAGTATAAGTAGTGCTTTATTTAGATTGTCAGCGCAAGACAGGTAGTCCCATTATGCCAACAGTTTTCACAAGATGATTGTTTCACAAAAGATGTTTTGTTTCACAGCCTTTTTTGTTTCGTAGCCATGAAACAGGAGCTACTGTAGACGCTTGTGGTCTGTGTTGTAGCCTGCCCATCCCGTAGTATGCCTCCCCTCTGATGGGCGAGAAGTGACACAATACTTCCCATTTAGGTGCTTTAGGCAAGACATAACTTCAACTTCATTCTCTTTTTTTTTTCTTGTATATTTGCTTAATCTTTCAGAGGGGTTATTGCCTGTGGCTATCTCTTCCACCCAACCCTTGACTTCTGGTTATTAACCACCAGAAGATGTTAATAAGCATTAACCTCTTCTGCTGGTTACCTTCCTCGAAAGGATTGGGTGGAAGAGATTGCCTAAGTTAATAACCCCGCCCTTTAGTTAGGACATATATTATGTATATATATATTTTTTTTCTTCTTCTTTTATATTGTACAAGCGGGCTGTCGCCCGCTTTGCGGGCTGAGGCATGGTCGTGAAAGCAAAAAATCCTTTTTCGCCAATGGCAGGTGTTGTAGTGGGAATTTCGATCCCGTCTTATTGCACATCTAGACTATAAGACAAAGCTACCTACCAAATTTCAGCTCGCTAGGTATTACGGTTTGGGCTGTAGAGCGATGATCAGTCAGTGACTTTGACATTTATGTATTAAGATGTCCTATTACCTAATAAAGTGTAAATAAATAAAAAATAAATAAAAAAAATGGGTTCCGTCCTCAGGAAAGCCCGCCTGCACCTATGGCGTGGTCACCACCCTGGTGAACCTCTGCAACGCCTACGACAAGCAGGAGATTATCCCCGAGATGGTGGAGCTGGCCAAGTTCGCCAAGCACCACATCCCTGAGGACCATGAGCTGGACGACGCGGACTTTGTCACCAAGCGACTCCTTGTTCTGGGTGAGTAGTTTCCTACTTCTTTTACTTTTACCACTATGCTACCGGGACATTAGTACAGTCGGCTTCAAACATTTTGTTTCTCAAAGTTTCATGTTCCGCTCTTACTTTTCCTCAGGCCGCGGGTTCGAAACCCAGTCGGTACAAGTGATCCTCCCATTTGGGATTTTGACCACATAATAGTACGTCTTGGGCTTACTGCTGGAGTAATGAGACTTAATTTTGCTTGGAACCGCTTTTGCATTACTTCAGGGAAGGCAACATTACTATTTATTTCGCCAAATCAGGAATCGTCTCTTGATATCCGTTTGATCCAGCAGTTGTTATCATGCATTGGTGATCACCATCATCAATTGTCTTCAAACTCGTTGAGTGTGTGTGTGTCTGTTAGTAAATAAAAATCCCTTCTTCACTTCAGGCCATGCTAACATAACCAGTGCCATCTACGCCATGAACAAGAAAGTGGAAAGCGACAACACGCGAGAACTCCTAGCTAGAATTCTGAATGCTCTGGCTTCACAGCAGGACCTTAGAGGTCTTATGGTTCAGCAAGGAGCCAGCAAGGCTCTCATACACATGGCACATAATGGTAAGTAGGTAAGAGAGGAGCCAGCAAGGCTCTCATACACATGGCACATAATGGTAAGTGGGTAAGAAAGGAGCCAGCAAGGCTCTCATACACATGGCACATAATGGTAAGTAGGTAAGAGAGGAGCCAGCAAGGCTCTCATACACATGGCACATAATGGTAAGTGGGTAAGAAAGGAGCCAGCAAGGCTCTCATACACATGGCACATAATGGTAAGTAGATAAGAAAGGAGCCAGCAAGGCTCATTATGTGTCATGTGTCTGGTAATGATACATGGCACATTGGCACATAATGGTAAGAAAGCCTTGATAGGTCATAAGACAAAAAATTCTGTTTCATTATTCGGCCCTCAGTGGTTGTCTATGCGGATTCGAACTAAGTTTGGTAAAAGTGTAGGAAAATGAAAAGATGAAATAATAATATTTGTGGTAAAAAAAATGTGTAGTTTCATGTGGGCGGAACATGCTTACTGAGAGACTCGATCACTTTCCTAAATATTTTAATCATTATTCCTGTCTGGTAATGACCCCCAGTTTGTTACTCAGTAAGTAATAAGCCATTTTAAGTCACGAGGCAATTTTTTATATTTATGAAAATTGTTATTATTAAAAAAAAAAAAAAAAAAATGGAAACCCTACAACAGAACCATAAGAAATTACTCGGTTCATCGTTCTCCCCACCAGGCACGTTGAAAGGCAAGCGGCAGGCGGCCCAGGGTCTAGCCAGGCTCGGCATTACGCTCAACCCCGAGGTGGCGTTTCCAGGCGAGAGAAGTCTGGAGGTGATCCGGCCCCTCCTGGGCCTCCTGCACCCCGAGTGTTCGGCCCTGGAGACCTTTGAGGCCCTCCTGGCCCTGTGCAACCTGGCCGCCATAGGAGAGAAGCAGAGGCAGCGGATACTCAAGGAGAAAGGTGAGAGGAATGTTCATATTTTAAAAACATGTTTCTTTGTGTTATTACAATTATAATTTCATAATAATAATACTCTTTAGTGGAAGGTAACCACCAGACGAGGTTAATACTCAAAGCAGCTAACCCTCAGAGTTTTACCTATTATTATGTGGTTACATACTCAAATTAATGAAGAAAAATTCATGCATTGGGCATTGGGTGGGATTCGAACCAACGGATCCCTATGCTACCTGAATCACCAGACTAGCGCGTGTTAACGTAGACTTTCTACTAGTAGATAAGAGGTTACACTTGACTATCAGTGCACGGTTGATTACCAGTGAAAACGGTTCCATCTATGTTTGCTGTGAAAATAGCCCATAGATAAGAAATGTAACTTATCACTGTAATATGAGAAAAATTTAAAATAGATACAAATTCTTCTCCAGGTTTCACCGCCATCGAGTCCTACATGTTTGAGGAGCACGAGATGCTGAGGCGAGCAGCCACCCAGACCATGACTAACATGGTGGTGAGCGAGGATGTCATCAAGATATACGAGGCTAACAAAGACAAGGTAATAGGTAGTGAGCGAGGATGTCATCAAGATATACGAGGCTAACAAAGACAAGGTAATAGGTAGTGAGCGAGGATGTCATCAAGATATACGAGGCTAACAAAGACAAGGTAATAGGTAGTGAGCGAGGATGTCATCAAGATATACGAGGCTAACAAAGACAAGGTAATAGGTAGTGAGCGAGGATGTCATCAAGATATACGAGGCTAACAAAGACAAGGTAATAGGTAGTGAGCGAGGATGTCATCAAGATATACGAGGCTAACAAAGACAAGGTAATAGGTAGTGAGCGAGGATGTCATCAAGATATACGAGGCTAACAAAGACAAGGTAATAGGTAGTGAGCGAGGATGTCATCAAGATATACGAGGCTAACAAAGACAAGGTAATAGGTAGTGAGCGAGGATGTCATCAAGATATACGAGGCTAACAAAGACAAGGTAATAGGTAGTGAGCGAGGATGTCATCAAGATATACGAGGCTAACAAAGACAAGGGAATAGGTTGTGAGCGAGGATGTCATCAAGATATACGAGGCTAACAAAGACAAGGTAATAAAACACTGCCAATTATGGACACAAAACTTCCTCGTGATTGGTTCACATTGTAAAATGGGTGCAAATATTATAATAATAATTGGTGGGTACATAATACTATGTCTTAATGTAGTTGGTTTTTACTTTTTATTGTAATAAGGAATCAACATGTACGTATGTAGATTTGTAATGCACCTAGAAAAAAATCCAAGGCAGGGGGACCCGGGACGAGAGCCTGCGTTCAAGTGAGAATTTCGAGGGGGGGGCACGGGCCCCCTGCCCCCCCCCCCCTAAATACGGCCCTGAGCTGAACCACTAACCTCCGATTACAAGTCTACTGAGTTATCGAGTAGTAATAGTATTAATATAATGTCTTTTCTTTTGTTATTATGTCACAACTTTAGTCGGTAGCACATCATAGGAATTTTTACAATATTAAAATATAGCGCAGCGGGCTTGCACGCACGGTGACCTTAGTTCGATCCCCAGCAGGACAAGATCTTTTGAGTTCTGTACTTGGGTGGCCGGGATCCACTTATACCTCGTGAGGAAAACTGAGTATGAAGCTCTTGTATGTGTAACGAGCAGTGGCGGCATAACCAGAAAATAAAGAAAATAACATAGTGGGTTTAGAAAAGTGATGGAGATTCTTCGTAATTCTGCGCTACCCACAAAATTGTAAAGATGCCTTGCTTGAGCTTCTCCTCAGATCAGTATAATAATACAGAACAGAACAAATAAATTATACTTTAATATTCTGGTAGTCACCGTGGCAGAGTGAGTTAGCGCGCCAGGCATTGCACGCACGGTGACCTGGGTTCGATTCGCAGCGGGGCAGGAATTTTTCTGCTCTGTACTTGAATGTTCGGGATCCACTCATACTTCGTGAGGAAAAATGAGTAGTTACTTGTATGAGTAACGACCAGTGGCGGCATTACCATAGTAAAAATAAATTAATGTAATAGAATAATTCGAATTGTGAAGGAGGCTCTTAGTAATGCTGCGCTACCCACAAAAGGACATTATTGTTACTTTCTTTTTTTTATACTTATTTTGTCATTTGTTTGTTTTTTTTTCTTTTTTTTTCTTCTTCTTCTTTTCTTTTATACTGTTACCTGTACTTTGTCCTCCTAATAAAGCTTAAGAAAAAAAAAAAAAAAAAAATGTGAAGAGGCCTTGTGCTTCACCACAATTTTTTTTTTTTTTTTTTTTTCAACAATTGGTAAAATGTTGCGCTCAGTTACAATTTACATCTTTTCAGCAACTTGTGGTTGTGGGTAATCAATGTTGTTTGGACAAGAGAAAAATGACAAAGTAACGCCCTGTACTTGTGTGCTAGTGACGTATTATGAAAAGTATTGGTAATCAGTGATAAGAGATGTAAATTATTTCTGAGCTGTAACATTAATTTTATTGATCACCACAAATAAAATCATACATACTTTAATATTGTGGTTCTCCTCAGGTGCGCTTCCTGTTCCTGCTCTCGAGTGAGGAAGACCAGGACACGGCCTGTGCTGCGGCCGGGGCGCTCGCCATGCTCACCTCCGTGTCGCACATCGCTTGCTCCTACATCCTCGAGAAGAACTGGCTCGACACGTTCAAGCTCATCCTGGCGCATCCCGACCCGGCGACCCAGCATCGAGCCGTGGTCCTGCTTCTCAACGTGATGGCGAGCGGCCGAGAGGCGGCCGAAAAGTTGCTCGAAACAGAGATCATGGAGATTCTGATGGCTCTCTCCCTGCTGGAGGAGGAGGAGAGGGGGGAGGTGAGGAAAGTGGCCTTGCAAGCGCTGGCCAAGGGGGAAGTGTATGGGCTTATCAGGAAACCCGAGGACATTGTGAGGGAGGGGGGCTTTGAGAACTTAGCCGAGGAGAATGAGACTGAGGATTGAAAAATAGATAGCGACTAGCATTCAATGTTGTTGTTGTTGTTGTTGTAGCGACGTTTCCCCTTTGAGCTATACATCAACATCCTCTTCTTCCTTGTTTGGTAGGTCCAGGAAGTTTGCGACCTCCATTGGATGAGACCACAGATTTGAGATGGTCAGATGTGTTGGATTTTCAGTGCATGAGAATAGATGATGCACGTCATGTGGGCCATTACCACATTTAGGGCAGGTGTTGTTTACTTCGGGCAGCATTCAATAATGATTTTTTTTAAATCCTTTCTTAGTAATCATCAAATGTGATTCTGGGCCAAATTTAGAGTCGGCTAGCCTATGTATCTGTTTCGGAGCTGCGTTGACTATTATGAATTATTGAATACAAATGGATTTTTTTTTTTATTATTAGGATTGAAAATAATTCCTGAGAATAAAGAAAGAAAAGAACGAGAAGTGAAAGATTGAGAGACGTTCTCAAGAGAAGACCATTTAATGAAAATCAACAATTGTGGTTATAATGAGAGCTTCCTTTTCTCAGAATATACTAATTTTATCAGAATTATTTAAGGATTTCTAGGTTAAGTAAAAAAAAATGTAATTAAATAGTGTAAATAGATATATTTAATCATAGGCAATGTTAAATTTTACTACAATTGCATGACATTCAGTTTTTATTCATTTTCTATAGATTATAATATTACTATAGTTAACTTTTTGAGAGTTTATTAAATAAAATATTGAAACTAAGTTTTCCTCTAAACATGTGTTCTTATTTAGATATTTATGTACTGATGTTATGGAAGGGAACAAAAGTTATCATATTTGTGTTCATCACGATTTGATATTAAAATTACTTAGACTAGTTTTACTAATTCTAGGTTGAACTTTGGACCCGAACCACCGATCTCCGGTAGTGAGTCTGCCGCCTAATTGATCCAGTTACTGAGGTCGATGAAAGGGAGCAAAAATACAGTATATTAAATAATTGTCTTTTGTAAAAATATTCGTTCTAAGCGAGAATCGACCCAGTGACCTAAAGAATCAGAGGTAGGAGAATCTATTCTCTTATGGTTTGAAATGCGACAATATTAGTTAAAACACCATAACTTTTTAATATCATTAAAAATCGAAGTTTTTCTAAAAGTTCATGACTGAAACCGCATAATTAGGACATGAACCATTAGATTATTTTTTCTTTCAAAAACTCTTTCAGGGGCCGAGTAATTTGAGGTGTCCAACTTTGGTGGGACACCCTGTATTAAAAAAAATCTCATAAAAATGGAAATATGATCATAGGCTTGAAGGATTTTTGTTGACTTTTATGTAATCTAGAAACTATTTAATGGTATAAAAAGCCTTCTTTTGCACAAGATCTTTTAATAGATTATTAATTTTTCTGAGCTCCATTTCTTTTAAACCTTAGGGAAATACATTGTGTTAAAACGCAAAACCAAGCCTGTAAATTAGAAATACTACACAGATAACTGAGAAATATCCAAAAATAAATAGCATTTTGATTTTCATAGATAGTTTTATGTACAATAATAAATATCAATTTAAAATGAAATGTCTACTATGAAGACTAAGAATAAACAGCAATTGAAATAGAATTTATAATAATACCGTGTCCGTGGTATAGGGAGAGATACCAATCTCCCTACGGTGGAAGGATATTAAATATTATATGCTAATATTATTAGAGAATTTGTGGTTTTCGATGCCATTTTCTTCATGGCATGGTATGCAGATAGTGTGCCATTTTCTTTGACACCAAATAAATATTAATTTATTATCGAAAAATAAAAAATAAAAATAAAAATAGAAAATATTATATGAACAGCCAGATCCCATAACAATCTTGCCGTGTTGAAACAGGGAGAAGAAAATTTAATCTACACTCTCTTGACGTCAAAAATTCGGGACAAGAATTTTTAAATTTAAATTTTTAGAATTTCCTATTTTTCTTTCTTTATTTAATTTGGTGTAAGATATGTCCTAAATAAAGGGCGGGAAATTCAATGTACCAGACTCCGTGGCTGGTTGTGACTAGTCCAGAGGTCCCGAGTTCGATTTCCGGTTGGGGCAGACTTTTGGAACAGAAAATTCTGTCTCCTCCGAACACGTGAGACTGGCGTTTCCGACCCTACCCAGGCTGGGTGAGGTTAATGTGGGTAGTTGGTACGATTCCCGGCGAATGTAGGGCGAAACCCACGTCCTGACAGTTGTTCTGCCTGGTGTCCGATGGCACAGGTAAACCATTGTCCATTTCTTACGCTGATGGCTTGGATCAAAACTATTTGCCGAGAGCAAAGTCCCGTGCTCTAGCCGAAGTAGGACTCCGCGTTTTTGTACGATTTTGTGTTTTTTGTGAACTCAAAATCCAGTTCTAGTTTTCATCTTATATCTTAAACACGCGTAAAACCGTGCAAAAACAGGAGGCTCCAAAGCCCGGCTAGCTCAGTCGGTAGAGCACAAGACTCTTAATCTCGGGGTCGTGGGTTCGAGCCCCACGTTGGGCGCCATTTGTAAAATCGGAAATAAGGTTAACGTGTTTCCGTTCGGGGTACAGGATCGTCCGGAGGGCGATCCCTGATCATCCGGAGGCGATTTGTTTTAGCCTACGGCCAAGTGTAGGGGGTAGGGGTACGCCATTATACCGTGAGTCTTGAACATAGAGCAGTCGACACAGGGCTTTACGGTGGCTATAGATGTGACCAGTTGTCAGTTGGAACCACAATTATTCGCTGAGAATACCATGTTCAGGTGATATTCCTGAGAGACGTGAGGGACGCAGATCAGGTACCAGATGTATCAGACCGAAAGACAATAGCACAAATCACTGGCGCCCTAATCAGGGTTGGTATCCAGCCGTAAAAAGAGTAAGTAGGAGTGCCAGAACCAACCAACCAACCTCAACCATGATCGATGCCAATCTCAAGTAGGTTTGGGATGAGGCAAAGTGTTCAGCATGTTTAGTTGATTCTGTTGAGATTGAGAGAGGCAGTGGTAGCTTCCAGCAGAAGTTGAACATCCAACTCGTTCAGATTCACTGAAACAAGAGATGAAAATAGACTATGATAATTTAACCTGAGATCGAAGGGTTTGACTTATTGAAGAGATTGCCATAGGCAATAACCCCGCCCTTTAGTTAGGACATTTTGTATGTAGGTATCTATTTCTTTTAATCTGTATTTGTCTATTTTAATGTTTATTTTGTTTCCATTTTTTTCATTTTTTTATAATGATTATTTGTATTGTACATAATATAATGTCTTTCAGTATAATCAGTATAAACAGAAAAGTGAGAAGTTGTATTAGATGTCTTTGTATCTAATAAAGAATTTAATAATAATAACTGACTTTTTTTGGAAAAGATAACTTGGCTGGGTTTCGAACCTGCGACCCCTGGATACCCGACAAACGTCTTGACTTTTTAGCTACCAGGACAGACGACGTACTGATTGATTACCTTTGTTGTTGTTGTTGTAGCCAGCTTGGCTACAGCTGGAGGGGGGAATGATGGTCTCCAGTCAACTTTATTTCAAAGTTCGCTCGTCCTGAATCACATATTTCTATGTGCAATCAACCATCATGAGGACTTGGACTTTTCTTTGTAAGCCATTAAACCCTCAGGAAACTGCAAGCTAGCCTGGCTTGTAAGGGTTGGCTAGTCTGTTCTCTGTTTATAGTCCTCTAGCGAGACACTGGTCTTCTCCCTGTTTAACGTCCCCCAGTCAGACTAATCCAGACTTGGTTAACTTGTCATGTGTTGGCTCGGTTTCGAACCTGCGACCCCTGGATACCCGACAGACGTCTTGACCTTTGAGCTACTAGGACAGACGACGTACTGAGTGATTGGGTAGAAGAGATTGCCACAGGCAATAACCCCGCCTTTTAGGTAGGACATTATGGTTATTTTCTTTTTTTTTACTTATTTATTTTGTCATTTGTTTGTTTTTATTTTTTTTTCTTTTTAATTTTATACTGTTACCTGTACTTTGTCCTCCTAATAAAGCTTTAAAAAAAAAAAAAAAAAAAAAAAACCCCTGGACCCTTGGATACCTGACAAACGTCTTGATCTTTGCGCTACCAGGACAGACGACGTACTGAGTGATTACCTTTCGCCAGGAGCAGCCTCAGGAAGGAGTCGAAGCAGGGCAGCAGGTCCGCATTACTGACTGCCCCCCCCGTGCCCCCCCGGGCCCGGCGCCGCCCCTGACTACAGTGTGTCCCCGCCAGCACCGCCAGGCAATGCTCCCTGGCCCGGAGGAGGAGGGAGAGGGGGTGACTCCAGTGGTGGAGGATGCGCTTCACACGGGAGCGAGGCAGTAGAGAGAGGAGGGAGAGCTTGTGAACGGTGCCTGCCTGGTCATCGGGGATATCTGAGGGGGGTAATGGTAATGGTAGTAGAGACAGGAGTGAGAGCTTGTGAACGGTGCCTGCCTGGTCATCAGGGATATCTGAGGGGGTAATGGTAATGGTAGTAGAGACAGGAGTGAGAGCTTGTGAACGGTGCCTGCCTGGTCATCAGGGATATCTGAGGGGGTAATGGTAATGGTAGTAGAGACAGGAGTGAGAGCTTGTGAACGGTGCCTGCCTGGTCATCAGGGATATCTGAGGGGGTAATGGTAATAGTAGTAGAGAGAGGAGTGAGAGCTTGTGAACGGTGCCTGCCTGGTCATCGGGGATATCTGAAGGGGTAATGGTAATAGTAGTAGAGACAGTAGTGAGAGCTTGTGAACGGTGCCTGCCTGGTCATCGGGGATATCTGAGGGGGTAATGGTAATAGTAGTAGAGACAGGAGTCATCAGGGATATCTGAGGGGGTAATGGTAATAGTAGTAGAGAGAGGAGTGAGAGCTTGTGAACGGTGCCTGCCTGGTCATCGGGGATATCTGAAGGGGTAATGGTAATAGTAGTAGAGACAGTAGTGAGAGCTTGTGAACGGTGCCTGCCTGGTCATCGGGGATATCTGAGGGGGTAATGGTAATAGTAGTAGAGACAGGAGTCATCAGGGATATCTGAGGGGGTAATGGTAATAGTAGTAGAGACAGTAGTGAGAGCTTGTGAACGGTGCCTGCCTGGTCATCGGGGATATCTGAGGGGGTAATGGTAATGGTAGTAGAGACAGGAGTCATCGGGGATATCTGAGGGGGTAATGGTAATGGTAGTAGAGACAGCAGTCATCGAGGATGTCTGAGGGGTAATGGTAATGGTAGTAGAGACAGGAGTCATCGGGGATATCTGAGGGGGTAATGGTAATAGTAGTAGAGACAGGAGTCATCGGGGATATCTGAGGGGGTAATGGTAATGGTAGTAGAGACAGGAGTCATCGGGGATATCTGAGGGGGTAATGGTAATAGTAGTAGGTACAGGAGTCATCGGGGATATCTGAGGGGGTAATGGTAATGGTAGTAGAGACAGGAGTCATCAGGGATATCTGAGGGGGTAATGGTAATAGTAGTAGAGACAGGAGTCATCGGGATATCTGAGGGGGTAATGGTAATGGTAGTAGAGACAGGAGTCATCGGGGATATCTGAGGGGGTAATGGTAATAGTAGTAAGACAGGAGTCATCGGGGATATCTGAGGGGGTAATGGTAATAGTAGTAGAGACAGGAGTCATCGGGGATATCTGAGGGGTAATGGTAATGGTAGTAGAGACAGGAGTCATCTGGGATATCTGAGGGGGTAATGGTAATGGTAGTAGAGACAGGAGTCATCGGGGATATCTGAGGGGTAATGGTAATGGTAGTAGAGACAGGAGTCATCAGGGATATCTGAGGGGTAATGGTAATGGTAGTAGAGACAGGAGTCATCTGGGATATCTGAGGGGGTAATGGTAATGGTAGTAGAGACAGGAAGTCATCTGGGATATCTGAGGGGTAATGGTAATGGTAGTAGAGACAGGAGTCATCTGGGATATCTGAGGGGGTAATGGTAATGGTAGTAGAGAGAGGAGTGAGAGCTTGGAACGGTGCCTGCCTGTATCGGGATATCTGAGGGGGATAATGGTAATGGTATAGAGACAGGAGTCATCTGGGATATCTGAGGGGTAATGGTAATGGTAGTAGAGAGAGGAGTGAGAGCTTGTGAACAGTGCCTCTGGTCATCGGGATATCTGAGGGGGTAATGGTAATGGTAGTAGAGACAGGAGTCATCAGGGATATCTGAGGGGTAATGGTAATGGTAGTAAGAGAGGAGTGAGAGCTTGTGAACAGTGCCTGCTTGGTCATCGGGATATCTGAGGGGTAATGGTAATGGTAGTAGAGACAGGAGTCCATCTGGGATATCTGAGGGGTAATGGTAATCGTAGTAAGACAGGAGTCATCTGGGATATCTGAGGGGGTAATGGTAATGGTAGTAGAGACAGAGTCATCTGGGATATCTGAGGGGTAATGGTAATGGTAGTAGAGAGAGGAGTGAGAGCTTGTGAACAGTGCCTGCTGGTCATCGGGGATATCTGAGGGGTAATGGTAATGGTAGTAGAGACAGGAGTCATCAGGATATCTGAGGGGGTAATGGTAATCGTAGTAGAGACAGGAGTCATCTGGATATCTGAGGGGGTAATGGTAATGTAGTAGAGACAGGAGTCATTAGGGATATCTGAGGGGGTAATGGTAATAGTAGTAGGTACAGGAGTCATCGGGGATATCTGAGGGGTAATGGTAATGGTAGTAGACAGGAGTCATCAGGATATCTGAGGGGGTAATGGTAATCGTAGTAGAGACAGGAGTCATCAGGGATATCTGAGGGGGTAATGGTAATCGTAGTAGAGACAGGAGTCATCAGGGATATCTGAGGGGTAATGGTAATCGTAGTAGAGACAGGAGTCATCAGGGATATCTGAGGGGTAATGGTAATCGTAGTAGAGACAGGAGTCATCTGGGATATCTGAGGGGTAATGGTAATGGTAGTAGAGACAGGAGTCATCAGGGATATCTGAGGGGTAATGGTAATCGTAGTAGAGACAGGAGTCATCAGGATATCTGAGGGGGTAATGGTAATGGTAGTAGAGACAGGAGTCATTAGGGATATCTGAGGGGGTAATGGTAATAGTAGTAGGTACAGGAGTCATCGGGGATATCTGAGGGGGTAATGGTAATGGTAGTAGAGACAGGAGTCATCGGGATATCTGAGGGGTAATGGTAATGGTAGTAGAGACAGGAGTCATTAGGGATATCTGAGGGGGTAATGGTAATAGTAGTAGTACAGGAGTCATCGGGATATCTGAGGGGTAAGGTAATGGTATAGGAGTAGAGAAGGTGTAACGTGCATCATCAGGGATATCTGAGGGGTAATGGTAATCGTAGTAGAGACAGGAGTCATCAGGGATATCTGAGGGGGTAATGGTAATCGTAGTAGAGACAGGAGTCATCATGGGATATCTGAGGGGGTAATGGTAATCGTAGTAGAGACAGGAGTCATCGGGATATCTGAGGGGGTAATGGTAATGGTAGTAGAGACAGGAGTCATCGGGATATCTGAGGGGTAATGGTAATGGTAGTAGAGACAGGAGTCATCAGGGATATCTGAGGGGTAATGGTAATCGTAGTAGAGACAGGAGTCATCAGGGATATCTGAGGGGGTAATGGTAATCGTAGTAGAGACAGGAGTCATCAGGGATATCTGAGGGGGTAATGGTAATGGTAGTAGAGACAGGAGTCATTAGGGATATCTGAGGGGGGTAATGGTAATAGTAGTAGGTACAGGAGTCATCGGGGATATCTGAGGGGGTAATGGTAATGGTAGTAGAGACAGGAGTCATCGGGGATATCTGAGGGGGTAATGGTAATAGTAGTAGAGACAGGAGTCATCGGGGATGCATTTTTCGGCCCCACCCAGAATTGGTTATTTGTAGTTTATTGTGAATGAAGGGTTAAACCCCATCTCGATATGATCGACCTTAGCGAAATAAATAGACAACATATCTACCTATCTTACACAATACGCAATCCGTGACTTAGCGCCACAGAGGTATTACAAAAACGCCTTTTCGTCCTCAATCCAAAAAGGACAGTACACATTGTCTTATAAACTAATATACTATACTATACTATACTATGCATGTCTTATAAAAAAATTCAATGTCTTATAAACTAGTCAATATACTATACTATGTATGTAGTTACACTCACCCGCAAACACAGCTTTGATGACGTCGATGTTGAGTTCAAACACGCCTCTCTCTACATAGGTCAGGAACATGCGTCTCTCTAGGGACCTGTTGACACAATACAGTAAGATATTTATTCAAACACGCCTCTCTCTACTCACCTGTAGGAGAGATAGTACTCACCTGCAGGAGAGATAGTACTCACCTGTAGGAGAGATAGTGCTCCCCTGTAGGAGAGATAGTTCTCACCTGTAGGAGAGATAGTACTCACCTGTAGGAGAGATAGTACTCACCTGTAGGTGGAATAGTACTCAAAGAGAGATAGTACTCACCTGTAGGAGAGATAGTACTCACCTGTAGGAGAGATAGTACTCAAATGTAGGAGAGATAGTACTCACCTGTAGGAGAGATAGTATTCACCTGTAGGAGAGATAGTACTCACCTGTAGGAGAGATAGTACTCACCTGTAGGAGAGATAGTATTCACCTGTAGGAGAGATAGTATTCACCTACAGGTGAGAAAGTACTGTAAGGGAGATAGTACTCACCTGTAGGAGAGATAGTATTCACCTGTAGGTGAGATAGTACTCAAAGAGAGATAGTACTCACCTGTAGGTGGAATAGTATTCACCTGTAGGTGAGATATTACTCAAAGAGAGATAGTACTCACCTGTAGGTGGAATAGTACTCAAAGAGAGATAGTACTCACCTGTAGGAGAGATAGTACTCACCTGTAGGGGAGATAGTACCCACCTGTAGGAGAGATAGTACTTACCTGTAGGAGAGATAGTATTCACCTGTAGGTGAGATAGTACTCAAAGAGAGATAGTACTCAACTGCAGGAGAGATAGTACTCAGTAGGAGAGATAGTACTCACCTGTAGGTGGAATAGTACTCAAAGAGAGATAGTACTCACCTGTAGGAGAGATAGTATTCACCTGTAGGTGAGATAGTATTCACTTTTAGGTGAGATAGTATTCACTTTTAGGTGAGATAGTACTCAAAGAGAGATATTACTCACCTGTAGGAGAGATAGTTCTCAAAGAGAGATAGTACTCACCTGTAGGAGAGATAGTACTCACCTGTAGGAGAGATAGTACTCACCTGTAGGAGAGATAGTACTCACCTGTAGGAGAAATAGTACTCACCTGTAGGAGAGATAGTACTCACCTGTAGGTGAGATAGTACTCAAAGAGAGATAGTACTCACCTGTAGGAGAGATAGTACTCACCTGTGGGTGAGATGGTATTCACCTGTAGGTGAGATAGTACTCAAAGAGAGATAGTACTCACCTGTAGGAGAGATAGGCAAAGAAGCTGGTGAAACCGGGAGGCACAGGGAACCCGATGCAACCACAGCAGGAATTGAATCTGTCGTACAGGAGAAACAGGATCCTGGCTTCCCAGACTGTTAGCGAGTCACTGGGAACAAACAAGAGTAATATTGAACTTTCATAGGGCGGTAGGTAGGTGGTAATTATTTTTGAATGTGTGTGTGGACGTGTGTGTGTGTGTGAGAGAGAGAGGGGGAGAGAGAGAAAGAGAGAGAAAGAAAAAAAAGAGAGAAAGAAGAGAGAGAGAGCGAGAGAAGAGAGAGAGAGAGAGAGAAAGAGAGAGAGAGAGAGAGGAGAGAGAGAGAGAGAGAGAGGGGGAGAGAGAGAGAAAGAGAGAGAGAGAAAGAGGAGAGAGAGAGAGAGAGAGAAAAAGAGAGAGAGTGAGAATGAGAGAGAGAGAGATAGAAAGAGATAAAATTGAATTGAACATATTGCTTTATTTGTAACAATAAAATTGGGAGATGTCTCTCTTTCCCGTTCGTTGTTGATTAATCAAAGTTTATTTACAATAGAAGTCTGAATAAAAGGGAAAAATGTTCTCTTTCATCTAGGTTTCACTGTATAGACTTATACAGTAAAGGTTTAGAACCAAGGTTAAGTGGCAGAGAATGCCTAAGGCATTAACTTCGCCCCGGATTACAATACAGTATACATTTAAATTTATTATTATTTTTTTTTTTCCTATATCTTATTTTGTAAATACCTATTGTTAATTTTTTTTATCTTTGTTAATAATTTATTGTTGTATGTATTGTATAAAAAATAAAGTGTAAATAAATAAATAGAACTGAAGAAAAAGGCACGCCAAGTCCAGTGCACTCACATGTATTGGAACCCCCGCGTGTAGGAAGGCTTGAGCCGTGCTGCACACGTGATCACGTAACAGAGCCACCGGGACACTTCCACCTGGGTGGCCACATACTGGGTGGCCACGCTGTGCACGAACACGGGAGTCTTCGTGTTGCGGCCATGCACACCTGATCAATAGAATGCAGGAATAGAAATTAAAGAGATTTAGGGGAAAAAAACCCAACTACATGAATCACAAACACCAGAAACTACTTTGCCTATCCATATGTAAATGACAAATTTAAGTACTTCTATATTTATTATGTTATTGTTATTCAAAACATTGTAATGAAATGATGCACAAATAAAGCACGAATCTTGTTTAAAAAAAATAATAATAATAATAATAAAGTTTTTTTCTGAGAACTTATACCTACATTTCATTGAGATGAATGAAATATTCAATAATAATAATAAAAATAATAATGTCGCCGCCTTATTTATACTGCCCGATAAGAACTATTCAAGTCCCATTATTCCAACAGTAGGCCCAAGACATATTATTATGTGGTAAAAATCCCAAATGGGAGGATAACTTGTCATGTCCCGGCTGGGTTTCGAACCCACGACCTCTGGAACCTGTGGATTCACAGGGTGCCGCCTTTACCACTGAGCTACCGGGACAGAATAAAGCACGAATCTTGTTTAAAAAATAATAATAAAGTTTTTTCTGAGAACTTATACATTTCATAGAGATTATTATTATTACTATACAATTCTTTATTTTATTAGATACAAAAGAACATTATGTACATACAAATAATAATTTTAAGAGTGAAAAAATGAAAAAAAAACAATATATACAAAAAAAAATGAAAAGAATAGAAAATATTTGAAAACATAATTATGTCCTAACTAAAGGGCGGGGTTATTGCCTAAGGCAATCTCTTCCACCCAACCCTTGAGATGAATAAAGTATTCAAGCAAGGTCCACTTACACCTCGTGAGGAAAAATGAGTAGCTGCTTTAATGTGAAGCAGCGACCACTGGCAGAATCTTAGGCAAAAAAATAATACAAGATATTGTAAATTAAAGTGGTAAAGTCCTATGATTCTGCGCTACCCACTAAAATTGAGACATAATGACACAAAGAAAAAGCATTATTATTATTTACTTATTTATTTTATCATTTGTTTGTTTTTTTTTCTTTTTTTAATTTTATACTGTTACCTGTACTTTGTCCTCATAATAAAGCTTAAAAAAAAAGTAATGAGCCGGAGGCCTCACCCGAGCACTTGAGCAGGTGGATGCTGAGCTCCCGCAGGTTGACGGAGGTGATGTGCTCCTGCCGGGTGGCGGTGACCCCCTCCCTCTCCGCGAAGGGGAGGGGCTCCTTGAAGCGGAGGCCCCGCAGCAGGTCGCTGCTGCTGCCCCCCAGGGCGGTGGAGGGGGAGAGGGGGGTCGTGCAGCGAGACAGCACCTCGGGCTGTAAGGGGAGGGGGGGATGAGTGAGTGAGTCTAATGAGAAACTTGGGTTTATCAGAGGAAAATTGGTAGTGTATTTCAGTGACTAGGAATGAATATTAATGACAGAAAAGTTACATGGCTTAACAACCTTAAATATTACATTGACCAGTATCTTATCTTGCAACACCTCCACTTTAAGCCATGTTCAGGAGGAAAATTGATGGTAAACATTGTAAACCTCAGAGGAAAATTGATAGTGTATTTCAATGATTAGGAATTAATGAATGACAGAAAAGTTACATGGCTTAACATCCTCAAATAATATTACATTGACCAGTATCTATATTTTTATTACATAGGTTATATTTCAAAGGTAAAATATTTCTTCCATCTCACTACCGAGAGGAAGCGTGCCTCTGATGCTCGAGCTATTGCCCCTTTGGATGGCCTGTGATATTTTTTGTACCAGGAACTGATGCGAGCGAGATGTTATCTTGCAATAGTCATAGGTTTTTCCCTATGACTCACTCACTCCCTATAGGTTTTTCTCTTTCCGCATCATTCGGATGATGGTGAGGGGGGAAAGGGTTGGGGGGATGAGTGAGTGAGTCATAGGTTTTTCTCTAAGACTCACTCACTCCCTATAGGTTTTTTTCCCCTATAGGTTTTTCTCTTTCCGCATCATTCGGATGAAAATCCCGTGGGCATTTCACTTGGTAAACATCCCAAGTATACATATTTTTATCTTCATTTACTAGTGGTTCTGTGAATTGTAAACCTCACACAGATTTAAATATAAATATTCAATCAAGTATGAGGACATCGAGACCTTTCATTCAATACCCCACTCGATAGGTTTTAATTAAAAAGTATGAAATGGACCTTTTTCGATTTTTTACCACAGTACGGCCCCCTCAGCTTTCACGATCACCAAATTTCACTAATGAACTCAAATATATTTCTCAAAGACCTTAAGAAATTTCAAGAGCCTTGCTTGTTTCAATAAAAATAGAAAAAACCGTTTTTAATTTTCACCAGAACGGCCCCCGTTTGACCCCGAGTGGCTTAATTATTCGGCCCAAAAGTATATGTAAAATTCTAGGATCTCACTTCGTGATGTCGGCTAATCCCGGCCCAGTCTAGGCTGAGCGAGGTTAATGTGAGGAGCTGATTGGTACGAGTAAGTTTACAGCAAATGGAGGGTAAAACCTCTATCTCGGACTGTGATATTAACAATATCAGCTTATTTATACCGTCTGATTAGGACTATTGAGTTCCATCATTTTGGCAGTAAGCCCATAACATATTACTATGTAGTCAAAATCTCAAAAAGAATGTTAAAACCCAAAACCTAAAATACAGTCAAACCTGGATATATGACAACTCAAGGGACGAGAATTTTTTCTCTTATACAATATATATATATAATATAAAGGTTTTTCTTATAAATAGGTTATATTCCCTTACCGGCAATAGAGCGCGCGATTAGCTCAGTGGTAAAGCACTCGCTTGCCATGCGGAAGGTCCTGGGTTCGATCCCCCGTGCCGACAAAAATTTGTATTCTTAATTTGGTTACAATTGTTTGTAAGGAATACCTTCCGGTGCGCTCGTGATGACGCAGCACCTAAATGGGAAGTATTGTGTCACTTCTCGCCCATCAGAAGGGAAGGCATACTCTTTTTTTTTTTTTTTTTTTTTTTTGAAACCATGTAAATGTTATATGACGGCGAAGAAAATCCTCATGGATAAATGGCAATTTCTGCGACGGATGTACAGAGATTGAAAAACTCAACCCTGCAAACCCATCACCGAAACTCGCCAGATAATGTTGGACTCTTACCAACTAAAACCTTTCCGACTATGACTCTTCACATGGGAAATGTCAACCGGAACCACGTGAATATTACTTCACTTGGGGAAGGCATACTAAGGATGGGCAGGCTACAGGCTACAACACAGACCACAAGCGTCTACAGTAGCTCCTGTTTCATGGCTACGAAGTAAAAAAGGCTCTGAAACACTAAAAAAGGCTGTGAAACATTTACCTATTTTTTTTTTTTTTTTTACGATAAAAAAAAAGATAGGTAAATTGGACCTGAATGAAAATCGTTCATTTCAACCAGGTTTCTCTTGTATCAAGTTACAACTGCGCCGAATTACCTGGTAGCAGTGTAGCGACACGAGGAGTTTGTTCACCACGGTGCTCGGGACGAAGCGGCCGGGTCTCTCGTTTTTCTGAGCCTCGTAGAGCAGGTTCCACACGTCTCTCCTGTACGGGTTGAGCCTCTGCTGGGGACTGAGCAGCGAGGCGGACAGAGGATTCGTGAGCGAGTCTTGTGCGATGCTCAGGGCGCACGACTTGCTCAGCTGAAATCCGAGAAAGTGAGTGAGCAATTTTGTGGAAATAGAAGGTGGTTCCGAAACATTCAATTCGCCGCTAGAAAGTCAAAGAGGCGTAAGTGATTTTATCAGTGTTTGCGTAAGTGTTTGCTGCACTTTTTCCCGCAAATATCACATACGTCCAAACATGAAAAATCAGTATCTTCACAAGGGTTTAGAAATCACATACGCCTGTTCGTGCTACCAAGAGTATCTTTCAAGAGCAGTATGCCTGTGTGATAATATCGATTTTCGTTTTTTGTCACTTACACCTCTTTGACTTTCTAGCGGCGAATTAAGGATTGGGTGGAAGAGATTGTCATTGGCAATGACCCCGCCCTTTAATGAGGACATTTGTATATATTTTATTTATGTTATCTATGTTGTTCATGTTTTATTCTTGTTTATATTGTTCTAAATTTTGTATATTAATATTCATCATTACCTTTATCTTCATCTCCTGGCGGGGCTTGTACTTTTATCCAGGATTGAATGTAAGGCGTAAGTATTTACCTTCATCTCCTGGCGAGGCTTGTACTTATATCCAGGATTGAGTGTAAGGCCTTCATCTCCTGACGAGGCTTGTACTTATATCCAGGTTTCACTGTAAGGCGTAAGTATTTACCTTCATCTCCTGGCGAGGCTTGTACTTATATCCAGGATTGAGTGTAAGGCCTTCATCTCCTGACGAGGATTGTACTTATATCCAGGTTTCACTGTAAGGCGTAAGTATTTACCTTCATCTCCTGGCACTTCCTCGTAATTCTAATTTGTACTTAATTTATAAAGTGTCATTTTAAATAAAGTTGTTCGAACAATTGAATTATTCTATATATTTTTGCATTGAACAATTCAATTATTTTATATATTTTAGCAGCGTACTTTACGTACCTGCATTTTGTATTTACCTTCATCTCCTGACGAGGCTTATACTTGAACACCGAGTAAGGCAGGAGCGTCACGAAGCTCTGTGTGTCCGAGTTGAATGTGGCCACTGTCTGAGCGTAGGTGGCTCCTATGAGAACCTCCTGGAGGATGGTGCCCGTCATTGGGTCTGCTATGTGCTCTCCCAGGGGCTCTAGAATCTGAGAGACAAGAGACACACTTGTAAGTTAAAATACAAAACACAAATCACAAAACAAGGTGCCTGGTTCTCCAGGTACCTTAGTGTGATAGTATAGTGCATACTCATATTATTTTATTTTATTAATTTGAAGTACTTTGTTATTTATTATGTTATTGTTATGAAATTATGTACAAATAAAGCACAATTCTTGTTAAAAAAAAAGTATTGCTGCAATCCACCACATACTCAGAAGGACATTGGACCACAGGAACTAAAAAAGTTATCATATTTGTGTTAATCACTTTCGTGATACTACAACTACTCAAACTCGCTTTACTAAATCTACGCTGAAACCGGGACTTGAACCACCGACCTCCAGGTTACAAGTCCGCCGCCTTATCGAACAAGCTACTGAGGTCGGTTGACTGCAGGAACTATTTCATATTAAAGACAGGGGACATGAGAACGGGAAGTTTTCTCACACAAAGATTGTCTCTAGCAAACCAGAGAGGTAATGCAGCAAGTGATCTCTCTAGATCGCCTAAGGGAAAATTTTTGTGAGACCTAAATAGCATTTGAACAAAACAAAATTTATTATGTTAATTTTTACGAGTATATACATTACCCATCTCTAAAAATAATTAAATATTAAATGAAAGGAACAAAAAAAGTCATCAATTGTAGGTTAATTATTACCCAAAATCGAGTGTTAATCACATTCGTAAGAATTAGATACTCAAACCAATTTTTTTCCGTACTTGGGATTTGAACCACCAATCTCCAGGTTACGAGTCCGCCGCCTTATCGATCAATTCAAGCTACTGAGATCGGAAAAGAAGATGCTTTATTATGTGTATGTATCTTTTCAATTATAAAAACAGAGCAGAGAAAACAATGTAATAATTACAATATCGTCTTATTTATACTGCCTGATTAAGACTTGAGTTCCCTTATTCTAGCAGTAAGCCCAAGACGTATCATTATGTGATCAAAATCCCAAATGGGCGTATAACTTGTCATGCTGCGGCTTGGTTTCAAACCCGCAACCTCAAGAATAAACGCGTTGACCAATGACCACTGAGCTACCGGGACCGGTTACGACAATTCCCCACCTTCAGCACAAGATTTTTATCTTTTGAAGGTGGGTATACCCTCACAGTTTGTTGAAGATGATAATGTAAAAAATAAATAAATGGAAACTTCAAAAAAAAAAAAAAAAAAATCGCTTACCTTGGAGACAGCACTCTGGTTGTTTTTGTGCACAAGAAAGTAGTGCAGGATGGCGAGCTTTCTCTCGAGGCCACACTCGGGCTCGGTGGCGAACTCAATCAGTGGCGACTCCCGAATAGCGGGCGTGAACAGGGTCAACGACATCATGTCTAGGAGGGTTGCGGGGGGGGCGGAGTGAAGGGGGAGGTACTGGACAGGCCGGGAGGAGGGGGGCGAGGGGAGAAAGAGATGGGCGGAGGGGGGGTGGGAGAGGGAGATGTCGAGGTAGTGCAGGAACAGGCCGGGAGCGTGCACCATGAGGTAGTCCTCTGTGGGGGGGGGGGGACAAACATACCTCGTGAGGAAAAATGAGTAGCTGCTAAAAAAATTATATTACTGTTTTATCGATTCATTTATTTGTTTGATATACGATGTTCGTAGCAGCAAATATCTTTTACGACATAGAATTTTAAAAAAGAACGTAAATCTATCGTTTAATTCAAACATAATATCAGCATGTCATTGAAAATGACTTCCGTGAAATTTTGAACCATTGAACTTGTTATGAAACTTTCGTGCTATCTTCACACCATAGTGTAAGCTTCTCAATATTTAATATTTCATACAACAATATTTGTATGTTAAGTTACTTTTATATTATGTATATGTTTGTTTGTTTTATATTATGTGTAAATCTACTGCGACTTTTGGTTGCGAAATTTATTCATTAAAAATGTGAGCAGTAACCAGTGGCGGAATTAAAGGCAACTGTTATATAATCATTGGACATTGAAGATACGGAAATGTCATAAAACTGTTAGCGTAATGAGACTCCCTGTCTCAAGCCGACAGTCTAAATAAAGCACTTGTGGTGTGTATGACCTATGTCCATAGATGTTGACATGCACCACTATAATCTAATAAAAGATAGATAGATAGAAATAAAGCACAACTATACTATACTTTCTGTGCTACCCACTAGTATTGTAATAAAGTAACACAAAGAAACAGATTTAGTTATTATCGCTTATGCTTGGTTTTAATAATTATTTTTAAGTTTTTTTCTTTCTTTTTAAGTTCTTTTACTATATTATGTTTAAGTATTTTATTTGTTTTATGTAGGGAAATTTATGTATCATGGGTAGCACCCGTTTATTAATTAAATAAATAAATTATAGTAACTAGCAGCATTTTGATTTTACCTGACTTTGTTTATACTTACCTATTCATTTATTTTTCTCGTAAGCTTTACTTGTATACTTTTTAACATTATTTTATTTTAATCTTTGTATTTATTGAAATTTTTATTGTTGACATTGTAAATAGGGCTATTCCCGTAAATATACTCCCGTACACCGGGTATTTATTATTATTATTAAAAACATGAATACCTATGAGAAGGAAGCTGGGTCGCATGTCCAAGGCAAGGTCGTACTGCACGCCGGTGACAGAGGCGTGGACCATGGTGCAGTGGTGTAGCATGATGACGGAGTAGGCGAAGTGCACCGTGTCACAGCCGCTCTTGGGAGGCTGCACCACCTGGTGTGGTCAGAGAAAAAGAAAGTAGTCACTTGGCCTAGCGGTAGCATGCTCGGCTTGCACTCCAGGTGACCTGGGTTCGAATCCCGGCGGGGTCAGAATTTTTTCGGCTCTATACTTTGGATGTCGGGGCCTACCCTAGCCTCGTGAGGACAATTGGTGTAGTTGTAGAGTGGGCAACGACCAGTGGCGGCATTACGAGATAGATATTGGAATATGACGGTTGGTTGGAGATTATTATGCATTAGCATTAGTTCTCGTAATGTCGATGCTACCCACTAAAAATTGTGACATAATAACACAAATAACTAGCTCTTTATCTTATCTTTATCTAAAGAAAAAGAAATGTTTTTGATCTGAATAATAATAATAATAAAATGGAAAAAAAAATGTATCAACCATGAAGTACCATGGTTGTACTATCAGATCAACCATGAAATAAAATTGGATGTTCACTCCAACTCGTTTATATTTTTAGTATATATTTGAAGATATTTATAATTGTCAATTGTAAAACCATGTATCCTCAGTGGTACAGGGTCATCCAGGTAGCCACCGAATGGTCCTAGAGATATCAGCATGTATAATAACTCACTCACCTGGTAAAGGTAATGGTGGCATAGACACACCACTCCTCTAGCATCCGCCACCACTAGCATGTCCATGGAACCATCATGAATCCTCAGTGGTACAGGGTCATCCAGATAGCCACCGAATGGTTCTAGAGATATCAGCATGTATAATAACTCACTCACCTGGTAAAGGTAATGGTGGCATAGACACACCACTCCTCTAGCATCCGCCACCACTAGCATATCCATGGAACCATCATGTATCCTCAGTGGTACAGGGTCATCCAGGTAGCCACCGAATGGTTCTAAAGATACAGGGACATTCACTGGGATATTCAGCTGCAATTAAATAGATTATTATTACTATTATTATTAAAATCGACTTTTCGAAGAAATTTCTGTTCCATCCGAACACGTGAGGCTGCCATTTCCGGCCCTACCAGGCTGGGTGAGGTTAATGTGGGTAGCTGGTACGATTCCCAGCGAATGGAGGGTAAAACCCCCGTTCTAATCCAGTACGTTAAATCAAATAGAATCGTTGGCGTTAGGAAGGGCATCCAGCCATAAAAAAAAATGCCAAAACAAATCAACCTCAACCATGAGGTTGAACAACGTCGACCCTGCTTGAGCGGGATAAGACAGAGAAAAGAAGAAGAAGAAAAGAAGATTATTAAACTCGACAACTAGCCTCACAATACCTCGATCGATAATACGAACATGTATGACATCCCCATATACGTACATGCATGACATCCATGTACGTATATGGCTGTCTTAAAAGTAGCTATTGTTAATTGGTAGAAAATGCCTAAGGAAGTAACTTCGCCCCGGGTTTCAAAACAACTATAAAAATTAAAATATCTTTGTTCAGTATCTTTTTTTTGTATATATTCTGAATTTTTTTTTTCTTGATACTGTTGTTGTTGTCACCAGCTTAGCCACTCCTGGGGAGTGATGGTCTCCACCCAAAACGTGAAAAAAGGTGGCGTTTACGTTCGGAACCGCATATTTCTATGTGTGATAGTAAAATAATAATAATAATAATAATATCGCCTTATTTATACTGCCCAATATGGACTATTATAGTCCCATTATTCCAGCAGTAAGGCCAAGACATATTATTATGCGGTAAAAATCCCAAATGGGAAGATAACTTGTCATGTCCCGGCTGGGTTTCGAACCCACAATCTCTGGAACCTGTGGATTCACAGAGTGCCGCCTTTACCACTGAGCTACCGGGACAGTCTCGTGATAAATTTCATGGCTACGAGTCACTCACCCTAAAAGATAAACTACTGAACCTTGCTCCGTACAGTCTAAATGAATTCCAGGATAGCCTGGAGAATCACAGTCCAAATATAACATCTAATCATATCTACGTACCTATTTTATCCAATCTAATACCAAGTTTTTCTATACCATTTTTATTTTTATTTTACTTTTTTTTTATATATTTTATTTTTTTATCCACTAGTCCTGAAAATATATCAGTTACCTTTATCTACCACCTGATTTTATCAATGTAATTTTTATATCTTTTAACTCTCTCTTGATATATCATGTACCTGTACCTAGCAGACATACAAAAATGTACCTATATGAAATGCTATAATAATAATTAAAAAAAAAAAAAAAAAAAACTCACCACAGTCTCGTGGGGCATGTCGTCGTGGAACTGAAGAGCGCTGAGCATGGGGTGGAGGCTGTCCTGCTCCTCCATGGAGGAGGACACCTCCACGGAGGAGGGAGCCGTCGCCTTGTTGTAGACAAAGTAGAGGCTCTGGAAGTTGACGTCCCACTGGGCCCAGGTGGGCTTGCTGCAGAGGGTCTCGGACACCGCCAGGGGGAGCTGCACTGTGCTCTCCTGAGGGGACATCATCATAATAATAATCCGACCTCACTAGCTTGATCGATAAGGCAGCGGACTTGTAACCTGGAGGTCGGTGGTTCAAGTCCCGGTTTCAGCATAGATTTAGTAAAGCGAGTTTGAGTAGTTTTGATATCACGAAAGTGATTAACACAAATATGATAACTTAAAAAACTTAACTTAACATCATCATAATAATATTAAAAATATACACTTTTTTCAAGCTGAGTGTTTCCACAGCCTTTTTATATTTCGTAACCATAAAACAGTAGCTAATGTAGACGTTTGTGCTCCGTCATTTGAGATGTAGCTTGTAGCTAATATGCCTCCCCTCTGATGGACGAGAAGTGACACAATACTTTCAATTCAGGTGCTGGATGAACACGAGTGCACCGGAAAAGGTATACCTTAAAAAACATAAGTACCCATCCTCCGACTGGGAATCGAGTATCTTACTACTGATTTAACAGGCGAGGTTAATATTCGAAGCATATTCTACTACCAAACCTTCATGAGTATTATTATTATGTGGTCACAAACTTAAAAAAATATGAGGAAAAATCCAAGCGTTGGGTGGGATCTAATCCACATATGGATCCTTGAATTTCGTGATTCTTGTGCTAGAATCTAGCATCAATATAGCAGCTAGGTTTTTATTTGTTTAAAGATGAGTGTTTCACGGCGTTTTTTATTTCGTAGCCTGAAACAGGAGCTACTGTAGACGCTTGTAGTCAGTGTTGTAGCCTGCCCACCCCGTAGTATGCCTCTTCTCTGATGGGCGAGAAGTGACACAATACTTCTAATTTTGGTGCTGGGTTAACACGAGCGCATACAAATACAATTTTTGTCGGCACGGGGGACCTTCTGCATGGCAAGCGAGTTCTTAACCACTGAGCTAATCGCGCGCTGTATTACAAGTCCAAAACCACATGGACTACAAATGTTTGTCATGGCTGAGTGACATTTCTTGGTCGAATATGTTTAATAATAAGACCTCTTCACATTTTTTCTGAGTAGCGCGGCATTACAAAATGTCTCCTTTACCTTTCATTATTTTCTAATTATTTTAGATTACTTTCTTTCTAGTTTAGTAATGCCACCACTGGTCGTTATATTAAAGTAAAGGGCAGAAAAATTCTTACCACTATGGCCAAGGTAAGAAAAAATCTTACTTTGGTCACAGTGACTAGCTACAGTTATTTAATGTTTGATTATAAAATGAAAAATGCAAAAGTACATAACATTACATGCGTAAAATTACCTTTGAACCATTATTCCTCACAACTTTACAGTTGTACATAATGATAGCTATCAAGAAACGGAAGCAAGAGATAAAAAGAACAGTATAAATAGAAATTATAGAGGGTCTCAGGAAGTACTTATAGTTATACACGACTCTTGGTAAAACAAATGAAAATCGAAATAATTTAAGATTAAAAACACTTGACCCTAAAACAAAAAAATTCAAGTGTGTTTATCTTAAAATTATTTCGATTGTGATTCAAGCCACCATGGTGAAACAATTGTGACTGCTGCCCATAGCCCAGATATCTCGAGTTCGATTCCCGATTGGGAACAGAATTTTAATTTTTTTTTAAGATGAGTGCTTCAAAGCCTTTTTTATTTCGTAGCCATGAAACAGGAGCTATTGTAGACGCTAGTAGTCAGTGTTGTAGCCAGCCCATTCCGTACTATTTCTCCCCGTTGATGGGCGAGAAGTGACACAGTACTTCTCATTTAGGTGCTGGGTCAACACAAGCGCACCGGAAGGTATCCCTTGCAAGGTATCCCTTACCATATTAATAGTAAGGATTTCACTGAAAACCATATACCACGTCTCACTGGCAATAGGGCCGCCAAGGCTTTCCTCTTTCAGAGGATTTCTTTGACGATCCAACGAGGTAATGCTACCTGCATGTTAGGTACATTACCTCATGCAAGTGGGATGGATCAAGTGTATCTCCTGTGATTTTAAAATTAATCAATTTAATAAATAAATAAAAAGCCCATTTATTAATATTAAATAATGCATCAGATTCATTGTAGTTTGTACTCACACTTGTGGTGCACAAAGATCAGAAGCTTGTGTGTCTCCTGCGTAGTCTCCCCCTCCTCCTCCTCTTCCTCACTGCCCACTTTCTGCTTTTGATAGACGAACTGACCCATACTCTGCAGCTTGGCCTGGTGGACTAGGTCGATCTTCTTCTTGCTAGGAGTCCACGAGGCTACTTGAGACACCTGGTGGAGAAATGAAATGACTGGATCAGCTTCATGATCATCATCATAGCGTGGCGTCATCGTGAACGATGGTAGCCAGACAGTGGAGGAATGACTTAGCACTTCTACCACTGTCTTTACAAAGAGTCTAATGATTGACGAGGGCCCCCAGAACCAAGTCAATGCTGGTCTGCTCCCTGTTTATACTCCCCCAGCCAGACTGCTGGTCTACTCCCTGTTTATATAGTCCCAGTCAGACTTGCTTCATGATACATATTAACATAATAACACTCTTTAGTGGAAAGTAACCACCAGGTGAGGTTAATGCTCAAAGCATGCTCTACCACCTAACCCTCAGAGTCTTATTATGTATGTGTTCACAAACTCAATGAGGATAAATTCATACACTAAGTGGGATTCGAACCAACGGATCCCTACACTACCTGGATTGCAAGTCTAGCGAGTTAACCACTTGACTACCAGTGCACATTTATTTAATACAGTCAAACCTAGATATAAGAGAACTTAAAGGACAAGTGACGAGAATTTTTTCTCTTATATCCAGGTTTCTCTTATAAAGAGGTTTGTTTTCCTAGAAGAGAGGTAAATTGAGCCCTGAAAATGTTCTCTTGGCCATGGTGACTACTTTAAAAGTTCTCTTATATCCAACACTGCCTGTCTTTTATGTGCGTACAAGTGTGGTCTTTTCAGCCAGATAAAATACATCCCCTGATCCACTAACTTTCTAAATTTCAGACAATGCTTTAGACTGAGATAAAGAACTTTATGATGATTTAATAACAAGCTGCTACCAAAGGTACATTACCAATGGACAGGGCACTAGTATCTTACCTTGTGTTTTAAATAGGACCAGGGCTGAGAGAGCATGACACTGTACACATCATCAGAACTGCGAGTCACAAAACCTGAAAAGAAACAAAACAATATTACAGGGATTTATTATTATTATCCGACCTGCTGGGTTTTCAGTGAAAACCTTACAATTAACACTGCGACCTATTTAGATCTATTGTGACCAGTTGATTCAATTTTGGTTTATCGTCCTGATTGAGATAGAGTCAGGATGGGGGTTTTACCCTCTATTCATTGGGAATCATATCAGCTACCCACATTAAGATCACCCAGCCTAGGTAGGGCCAGAAACGCCAGCCTAAAGTGTTTGGAAGGAACAGAATTTTCTTTGGAAAGTCTGCCCCAACCAGGGATCAAACTCGGAATCTCTGATCTATAGGCAGTAGTCTCAACGGTCATACCACAGAGGCTGACTATTACAGGGATTGCCAGCGTTTTTTTTTAGTAGTTCCCTCAGAAAGAGTAAGAAGCAGATGTACTTCTTTTCTTTTTTTTGAGGAGCTTGATTTTCAATAAATAAAAAAAAAATCAGCTGATAGTATGGCATGTCATTTCAATAATTATTCTTAGTTCAAAATGGTCTAAATTTCAGCTCTACAGCTTAAACCATTTCAGAGTTATGGCTTGTGATAGACAGTGTACAGAAAAAGGCTTATTAATAGGGCTTCTTTTACTATTGAAGAAAACCCTAAAAATAAATTAAGCAACATTATGTTTTGAAAAGATAGTTTCAAAAGAATGATTTCTTTTTGTGGTGAAGCACAAGTCATTTTCACGATTTTTGTGGGTAGTACAGTGTTACTAAGAGCCTCCTTTACTTTTTCAAATTCTTTTTACATTGTTTTTTTTTTATACCTTATTGTTAATGTCAGCACTAGGTGTAACTTTAAATTAACTATAGATGGTAATATAAATATTATTTTATATATTAAAAAAAACTATTGATTTTTCCTCATGAGATATGAGATGACACCAGACATCTAAGTACAGAGCACAAAAATTCCTATCCTTTTGGGGATCTAACCCAGGTCATCATGCAAGCTTAGTGTGCTACACAACTTGTGACTACTTTAAAAGATAGTACTGTCTATGTATTGTAGGTTAATAAATAAATTAATTAAGATATTGATTACTCACAGATTAAATTCATATTTTGATTGATGGAAGCTTGAATCACATTTATATTTCCTTTCAAACTCAACATTTCCTGCAAAAGTAAGAGACAAGAGTTTTCTTAATTTCATGAGAAAAAACAAGAATTTGTATTGTTCACAGACCTGATAATGTGGAAAAAATTAATTGAGAAACTGTTGGATGTATTAACACTAGACTGGTTTTATCTCATAGAGGTGAGAAAAAAATGTCGGAATTTTTACAACGCTCAGGCAGAAATTGGTTCGGCTTTTGCAGAAATTGAGATAGACAAAATTTTAGGGCAATCAGAGTACGTTAACAGGACCCGCTCTGGCCTCAAAGTTGGGAAAATTGCGAAATTTTCGAGGTTGAGCTGACATTTTCGGCCATAACTCGAGAACGAAAAATCATAAGAGCTTTAAAGATATATCAAATGAAAGACCATTGTGTTGGCTTTACTTTGTTGTATAATAATAAATCCCGAAATCTTATTGGTTACTGACTAAATTAAGCCTTTGTATTGGAAAACGGGCCAGGTACCCAAAGTAGAGCATCTAAGGCATGATAAGATAATCAGCGAAAATACTTATGATTTATAGAACTTATACTTAAAAAAGTTAAAAGGTTAGTTTCTTATGTTTTTTGACACATTATGAAGCTATATATACCCGTTTTTACCTACTTGATAGTTCCTGACAGGTTAAGGCATGGCCAGAAAAACAAAATAATAATACAAACATATTACGTCAAAGTTATTTGCATTTTTTTATTGTAGAAATACAAATATTTAAAATTAAAAGTACAAATAGGTAACATTTCGTCAAAAAAATACAAATTAAGCAGTAAAACTTAACTTAGTTAGTTGGGAGAGGGGTAGAGAGGGAACTTTTTGAAGAATCAGGATAGAGTCTCCTACATTTACTCGCAACTTGTGGGACAAACTGTTTCTGATCTTCTTCTCTAGTTAGGAAGTCGCTGAAGTCACTCATCAACTTAACGCCTCTCTTGGATGTGTCATTTACAGCTTTAAGGGATTGTACAATTTTAAGTCCTTTCTGATATTTGGGCTCACCATGCCAAATTTAGAGGTCTCCCCTCAAAAAGTCAGTTTTTATGACAAATTGACTAAAGAAAAGAAATGTTTCGTGAGTAATATTCGTACTGTAATGTTGACATTTTCTGTCCCCTCTGTATCATCAGAAAAACTGAAAAGCTTTGCAGCCATTCCAGACTTTTCATCATGTGACAAAGTTGGATCGAAAAATCCCAAGCCAACAATTTCGGCATTCAAGTACCACAGGTGATAGACAACTTTATTTAGTGCTTTCTCTGAACTATGTGTTTTGATACGACAGCATCAAACACAGGTGTAGGGTAAAAGGACCCTGCAAATTATTAGAAAAAATGTTAGAGCGGGACTTGCTCTCCTTAGCATGTTGGCACAACATTCTAGAAGTTATCTTGAGAAGCGTCCTTGACTGTAAAATGGGTAGTAGAATTGAACCTCATCCAGATAATTTATATGAGAGCGCGATTAGCTCAGTGGTTAAGCAACGCTTGCCATGCGGAAGGTCCTGTGTTCGATCCTCCGTGCCGACAAAAATTTGTATTCTTAATTTGGTTACAATTGTTTGTAAGGGATACCTTCTTGTGCGCTCGTGTTAACCCAGCACCTAATTGGGAAGTATTGTGTCACTTCTCGCCCATCAGAGGGGAGGCATACTACGGGCTGGGCAGGTTACAACACAGACCACAAGCGTCTACAGTAGCTCCTGTTTCTTGGCTATAACCTGTGGTACTTGAATGCCGAAACTGTTGGCTTGGGATTTTCCGATCCAACTTTGTCACATGATGAAAAGTCTGGAATGGCTGCAAAGCTTTTCAGTTCTTCTGATGATACAGAGGGGACGAAAAATGTCAACATTACAGTACGAATATAAGACATACATACCAGCTTATATGAGAGGGGGCCTTAAAGAGTTCATTACTCACGAAACATTTCTTATCTTCAGTCGAGTTGCATAAAAACTGACTTTTTGAGGGTAGACCCCTAAATTTGGTATGGTGAGCCTCAGTATCAGAAAGGACTTAAAATTGTACAATCCCTTAAAGTTGTAAACGACACAGCCAAGAGGGGCGTTAAGTTGAGGAATGACTTCAGTGACTTACTAACTAGAGAGGAATGTCAGAAACAGTTTGTCCCACAAGTTGCGAGTAAATGTAGGAGACTCTACCCTGATTCTTCAAAATGTTCCCTCTCTACCCCTCTCCCAACTAACTAAGTTAAGTTTTACTTCTTAATTTGTATTTTTTTGACGAAATGTTACCTATTTGTACTTTTAATTTTAGATATTTGTATTTCTACTATAAAAAAATGAGAATAACCTTGACGTAAAATGTTTGTATTATTATTTTGTTTTTCTGGCCATGCCTTAACCTCTCAGGAACTATCAAGTAGATAAAAACGGGTATTTATAGCTTCATAATGTGTCAAAAAATCATTCAAAACTAACCTTTTAACTTTTTTAAGTATAAGTTCTATAAATCATAAGTATTTTCGCCGATTATCTTATCATGCCTTAGATGCTCTACTTTGGGTACCTGGCCCGTTTTCCAATACAAAGGCTTAATTTAGTCAGTAACCAATAAGATTTCGGGATTTATTATTATACAACAAAGTAAAGCCAACACAATGGTCTTTCATTTGATATATCTTTAAAGCTCTTATGATTTTTCGTTCTCGAGTTATGGCCGAAAATGTCAGCTCAACCTCGAAAATTTCGCAATTTTCCCAACTTTGAGGCCAGAGCGGGTCCTGTTAACGTACTCTGATTGCCTTGAAATTTTGTCTATCTCAATTTCTGCAAAAGCTGAACCAATTTCTGCCTGAGCGTTGTAAAAATTCTGATATTGATTTTTTAAAACCAGTCTAATTAACACGTATGAGACGGGTCCTATTTTCTATAGTTTGTACGCTAGGACGGCTTCAAATTAGGGTATGTGTTCCAAATATGACAACAACAAAAAAAAATTGGGACGGGTGAGTACAAAAATATATTAAAAATTGCATTATCTGTGCCCACCGGTGGGTCAGGTTACAAGGGAAATTGAAAAAAAACGTGACCCACCGGTGGGCACGCCGTGTTAATAAATAATTACATGAGCTCACTTTTAGCTCAGTGATACTTGCCTGGCAGGAAAGAATTCTATCATGTGAAAGATCCCAGATTTCAACTGCAGGGCCAAAAAAAGGTTTAAAAAAATTGGTTACAGTTTTTTTATAAGGGGTACCTTCCAGTGTGCTCATGTTGACACAGTACTTAATGGGAACTATTGTGTCACATCTTGTCCATCAGTGGCAAGGACAAGTAGGTGCTGTTCCATAGCTACAAAATATACCTGAGAAAAAAAAAAAAAATAAAAAAAAAAATAAGGAATCTCACCTGAAATTTATCCTCTGGGTAATTATACCACCCTATTTTTGTTTTGTCTCCAACATTCCACTTCACAATGAGACAATCTTTTCTCTCATGACCAATCAGTTGAAACTTGCTGGAACCTAAAATTAAAAGAAATACATGAACAAAAAACAACCTTAAAAAATCTTTTAAAGCTGCCTAATTGAAAGAAAATCTGTTTGCAAGTGATCCATTTTGTCAGGAATAGTTTAATGTATCAGAAACAAAAAAAAGATTTTCAAATTTCTACTGTTTGTCATAAAATTTAACAAGGTCCCTGGCTCAGATTAAAATAAAAAAACTTTACAATCAACTTTTTTGATAGAGCCAATGTGTACAAAAATACACATAACTTGAATAATTCAATTTTTTAATGTCAAATATCAGGCTCACTGGGAGGCAAGTTCTAGTCAAGAGTTGTGTGCGAGCTGGCCTATATTAACATAAAACAGAGTTTGAATGTATTTTGATTTGTTGTTTTCCTCCACTTCCCTAACTTTCAGCAAAATCTCAGAGTTTGGAGTAGTAAGTAACCTTTGCTCAGTTATCTGTTCTGTAAACACACTTACCAGTTTCAGAGTGTTTCTTGAGCAGGTTCTGAAGGTTTCCAGTGCTATTAAACACATAGCCTTCTTCATAGCTCATGTTGGGTGGTTTCTTGTTACTTCTTAGCTGATCACTGCACTGCCCTCAGAAGACAACTTTCAGTGGATGAATATTAAACATGCATGGAAATCACTTGTGAAAGATAATATAGTAATATAATATGTTGTTACTACTTCCAGTTTCCAGTTCTTCAACAGTTCAAATTCAACCAGTACCGCTACCTGCTACCTGCTAGTGCTAGTACAAAATTAACAAAAGAACAGACTAATAGACTTTGCTACCAATGACAGTAATAATGATAACATAACTGTAACTGATAAGAATGATAAAAAATAATAATATCAAAACATGTAGAAACAAGTAATGGAGAACTCGTAATGCCACAAACTTGTCCCGTAAAGTCGGCCATCTTTGTTAGCGTCATCTTTACACACATGCAATTATTAGCCATATTGGATAATCTGTTATATAACTAGTGTATTTAACAGATTTATTCCATGAGATATTATAGGTAAGTTATGACGTCTCCATTCCTTATAACTATTAGACAGTTTTCACAAAAAAACATACGTAAATTTTTACGGGACGCTATCAGTTCAATATATGATTCTCCATA
>CM044962.1:15086516-15120115 GCA_024516035.1 Bactericera cockerelli | reverse complement strand
ATTATTATGAGGTCACAAACTCAAATTAATGAGGAAAATTTCATGCACTGGGTGGGATTCGAACCAACGGATCCCTACGCTACCTGGATTACCAGACTAGCGCGTTAACTACTTGAAAGTGGTTAACGCGCTAGTCTGGTTAACGTTAACCACTCAGAAAAGTCGCAAAGTTATGCGAAGCAATAAGTAGGATTTGATCTCATTTGAAGGCCGACTTGTTATACACGATTAACATAAAGTTGGTGAGTTACGACTGTCCCTCAAGTGGGGCTTTAGTCCGCTGTGATTGGTTAGAACGAAGACTTGAGGAATGGTGTGGCTTCTATTAAATTTAATCCTGTGTTTAAAATTCGGTCCTTAATTTAACAAAGAAGACAAAATTTTGCATTTTATCGTTTTGCAAAGTTCGACACAGAATGTTGCATTCGGTGGGGTCCCGGCGTTTGAGAGGAGGGTGGAATAAGAATTAGACACATACTATTGAGGACGCAGTGGAAGGGATTGCATACACACTAACCCCGTTCCCAGAGAGGACATGTATCTTCTTTTTTTTACTCCGTCTAATCCCGCTTGAGCAGGGTCGACGTTGTTCAACCTCATGGTTGAGGTTGGTTGGTTTTAGCACATTTTTACGGCTGGATACCCTTCCTAACGCCAAAGATTCTATTTGATTTAACAATATCCTGGATTAAGACGGGGATTTTACCCTCCAATCGCCGGGAATCGTACCAGCTACCCACATTAACCTCACCCAGCCTGGCTGGATAGGTCCCGAAATACCAGCCTCACCTGTACGGAGAGAACTGAATTTCCTGTGTAAAAAGTCTGCTCCGACCGGGGATCGAAGACAGGATCTCTGGACTACGAGCAGTAGTCACAACCGTTGCGCCACGGAGGCTGGCTCAGAGAGGACATGATTAATATGTATATTTTTTATTTGTATCATTTTCTTTCTTTTAGGAATGTTTACCTTCCTAGTGGACGCTGTTCCATTACAAGCAATGGATTATATTGGCTGCCCAGTGGACGCTGTCCCATTACAATCTAGGTAACATCCTCAGATCTTATTAATTTATTACTATCCCAACCACTCACCTGTCCATGGTCTTGCCCTCGCGCGCTCCCGTCAGACTACCCCCGCCCGTGATGTAGCACCCCGAGTTGAAGCTGCGCCTCTGAGGACTCAGGACGAGGCTCGCGTCCTGCTGCTGGTCTTTCCCTCGAGACATGCGGTTCTCCCCGCGTCTCATCTAAAGTAAAAAGAGATTAAATAAAATCACAAATAAAGTTGAACCTGGATAGAAGGAGAACTGCATAAATGAGAAACCTGGATATAAGAAAACTGGATAAATGAGAAACCTGGATATAAGAGAACTGGATAAATGAGAAACCTGGATATCAGAGAACTGAATAAATGAGAAACCTGGATATAGGAGAACTGAATAAATGAGAAACCTGGACATCAGAGAACTGGATAAATGAGAAACCTGGATATCAGAGAACAGGATATAAGAGAACTGGATATCAGAGAACTGGATGTAAAAGAACTGGATATCAGAGAACTGGATATCAGAGAACTGGATGTAAAAGAACTGGATATCAGAGAACTGGATATCAGAGAACTGGATATCAGAGAACTGGATGTAAAAGAACTGGATATCAGAGAACTGGATATCAGAGAACTGGATATCAGAGAACTGGATATAAGAGAACTGGATATCAGAGAACTGGATATAAAAGAACTGGATATAAGAAAACAATTGCCAGGTTAAATCTACCTCTCTATAAGGAAATATAACCTCTTTATAATCACCGAAGCCCTCATTCTCATTGGTTCCTCACCTTGTTATCACCCAGCCCTCATTCTCATTGGTTCCTCACCTTGTTATCATTCTCATTGGTTCCTCACCTTGTTATCATTCTCATTGGTTCCTCACCTTGTTATCATTCTCATTGGTTCCTCACCTTGTTATCATTCTCATTGGTTCCTCACCTTGTTATCATTCTAATTGGTTCCTCACCTTGTTATCATTCTCATTGGTTCCTCACCTTGTTATCATTCTAATTGGTTCCTCACCTTGTTATCATTCTCATTGGTTCCTCACCTTGTTATCACCGAAGCCATCATCATTCTCATTGGTTCCTCACCTTGTTATCACCGAAGCCATCATCATTCTCATTGGTTCCTCAATTGTTATCACCGAAGCCATCATCATTCTCATTGGTTCCTCACCTTGTTATCATTCTCATTGGTTCCTCACCTTGTTATCATTCTCATTGGTTCCTCACCTTGTTATCATTCTCATTGGTTCCTCACCTTGTTATCATTCTCATTGGTTCCTCACCTTGTTATCATTCTCATTGGTTCCTCACCTTGTTATCATTCTCATTGGTTCCTCACCTTGTTATCACCGAAGCCCTCATTCTCATTGGTTCCTCACCTTGTTATCACCGAAGCCCTCATTCTCATTGGGCGTCACGGAGCGCACCCATCTCTCCGCCCGGCTGGGGGCGGGGCCTCCACTGTTGGGCCCGCCCACCCCTCCCCCACTCTCGCTCGTGTTCCGCTCCCACACCCCCTTGACGAAGGAGAAGCGGGCCTGGATGGGATAGCGGTCCAGGAAGTCAGGCTTGATCTGCGATAGCGAGTGCTTCTGAATTTCGTACAACTCCTCCTGTAATATTTTTTCAAAAAAAAAAAAATAGTATGAACCTGGATAAACAGGACTTAATTTTTAGTTTTCATATTTGTGTTAATCACTTTCATGATATCACAACTAATCAAACTCGCTTTACTAAATCTACGCTGAAACTGGGACTTGAACCACCGACCTCCAGGTTGCAAGTCCGCCGCCTTATCGATCAAACTACTGAGGTCAGTATAAACAGGACTTGAGCTCCATCAATACCAAACCAGATTGCGAGAATCTTATTAAGTCTCCATCAATAAAGAACCAGCTTAGGAGAATCTTATTTAATCTACATCAATACAAAACCAGCTTGGGAAAAAAAATTTAAGTCTCCATCAATACCAAACCAGGTGGCGAGAACCTTTCCTCTCCATCAAAACAAAACTAGCTTGGGAGATCCTTAAGTCTCCATCAATGCAGAACTAGCTTGGGAAAAGCACACCCGCCTCCAACTTACCCTCGAGTACTGCAGCTCTGGTTTCACCCCTGGAGGTGTCTCTCCCTCCTCCACCTCCTTAGCCTCCTCCCCTGCCTCCACCTCCTCCTTGTCCTGTGGCTCTATGGGGTTCCCGGAGGCGTCCACTAGGCTCTCCTTCCAGATCTCTGTAAACAAAAATTGATGAAATATTGTCAGTAATTAATAAATTTATTTTTACTTTTTATGTTCCTAAGCAAGGTCAGAGACCCACTTTGGACCAGTTAATGTTTTTTTTTAACTTCTACATAATAATAATTTGTATATGTATTGATTTTTTTTAAAAAAATAATGTAGGTCTTTACAATTTCACAGCTTCTTTTTGAAACCATGAATTTAGGTACATGTGTTGCAGCTTGCCCATCCCATAAAATACATTTTTTCAAATACCTTATTTTTAATTGAAGTAATAAAAAATTTCGATTGTGGTATGCTATCAGGAAAGGTGGGATTTTTGTGGGTGGAAATCCCACACCCCAGCTTAGACCTGGGGTTTTAGGAAGATTTTTCTCCAAATTTTCTACGAAGAATGAAAAATAAATGACTGTCATAAAGGCTTGGCTTGGTATGGATAGACGGTTACAGTGTCTACTCCTCACTCCTAGACACTGAGTTATCATTTTCTGTTCTGCTCCACTTTACCATAGTAGAGCTTTAACTTTACCATAGTAGAGCTTCAACTTTACCATAGTAGAGCTTTAACTTTACCATAGTAGAGCTTCAACTTTACCATAGTAGAGCTTCAACTTGCTCCTCGTCAGCTTGCTTTTCGTCAACTTCCGCTTCGTGGAGAGAGTTTTGTGCTTTCCCTGGGTCGACCCCGGGTCCGCAGTGTTCCAGACATCCCTCGCCGGGTCACCGGTGGGGGAGTAAAACACGGCAGGACCCCGCCTGTGCAGGGCGCCGCCTTTGCGGAACTTGTGAACGGTACTCATCCTTGAGGAGAGTTCTGAACGACTGAACGATTTAAGAGAAGGTCAACGAACGGGGATTTTTTTTTTCAACAATGAAAAGTCTAGATTACTTTTAGATTAAAAACACGACGGTTTGAATTGTTTCTGATTGTAGAACAAAAAATACTGGGATTTTGTACTCAAGAAGAACCAAGTTTTGGCAAGTTCCTCTATTAGATCAACGAAGTTGTCTACTTTTTTTGAATCGTAGATGTTTTGCTGTAATGAGCGACCTTGCAGTTCTTCTTCAGATGATGTTATATTGTTAGAAGGGTGTATTTAATTCCGGGAGAGCTTTTTCAGTGTCTATGATAAAGAAGAGGTTGTGGAGGGTCCTCGGGCTTTCGAATGAAAATATTGAAAAAAAGGTTTTATCTTCCCAAAAGAATGAACTTTCCCCTCGTGGCAAGTTAGAACAACGCGCGCGTTTTATAGGTTAGTGGTAGGTAGAACTTTAACTTCCTTCTAAATATGCGAATCCAAAAGTGAACTTTTTATAATTGAAAAAATCAGATCCTTTCAAACATAGTATTAATTAGAAAGCGCTCAACTTTTTAAACTCGAAAGAGATGAGAAAAATTATACACACAAGTGTCGCGAATTTTGTTTCAAAAATTAAAAAAATACACGTAATTATTTTTGAACTTATCAGATAAGTGGAAAATGTTTAAAACAAATTTCATCTGTTAAAACTAAAAAGACACAAAGGAAAAATTGAAAACTTAAAAAAACTAATATATCTACACAACAAAGAAAAAAGAGTTCATTTTGGTAAAACGAAGAAAAAAATATTTATTTTCTTTAAAAAAATTAAATTGGTATTTTAAAAAATAAGTCAAAATCTATAAAGAGGCTTCAAAGTGACATACGTAAGCTCTGAGTTAGATGCGCCAGACAAAGGTTCTCAGTTCACTTCGAGATGGATTCCAAGTTTTTCTCTACTACATATTTGATTCTAGAAATCTGAGACAAAGACAGATGACTGCTAGATTGGGACGTTATACAGAGATAAGCACATTACTTGCTAACTAAATAGATGAATCAGCCACATAATGCATTCAATCTGGATCATTTGATAAGAATGATAAGATGTAAAACAAAGATACAACAACAGGGCCGTATTTAGGGGGGGGGCCCAGGGGGCCCGGGCCCCCCCCTCGAGCTTGGCCCCCCTCGAAATTACGCAGGCTCTCGTCTCGGGCCCCCCCTCGAAATTCTTACTTGAACGCAGGCTCTCGTCCCGGGCCCCCCCCCCCTCGAAATTCTCACTTGAACGCAGGCTCTCGTCCCGGGCCCCCCTCGAAATTCTTACTTGAACGCAGGCTCTCGTCCCGGCCCCCCCCCTCAAAATTCTTACTTGAACGCAGGCTCTCGTCCCGGGCCCCCCTCGAAATTCTTACTTGAACGCAGGCTCTCGTCCCGGGCCCCCCCCTTGAAATTCTTACTTGAACGCAGGCTCTAGTCCCGGCCCCCCCCTCAAAATTCTTACTTGAACGCAGGCTCTCGTCCCGGCCCCCCCCCTTTCAAAATTCTTACTTGAACGCAGGCTCTCGTCCCGGGCCCCCCTCGAAATTCTTACTTGAACGCAGGCTCTCGTCCTGTGCCCCCCTCGAAATTCTTACTTGAACGCAGGCTCTCGTCCCGGCCCCCCCCCTCAAAATTCTTACTTGAACGCAGGCTCTCGTCCCGGGCCCCCCTCGAAATTCTTACTTGAACGCAGGCTCTCGTCCCGGGCCCCCCCCTTGAAATTCTTACTTGAACGCAGGCTCTAGTCCCGGCCCCCCCCTCAAAATTCTTACTTGAACGCAGGCTCTCGTCCCGGCCCCCCCCCTTTCAAAATTCTTACTTGAACGCAGGCTCTCGTCCCGGGCCCCCCTCGAAATTCTTACTTGAACGCAGGCTCTCGTCCTGTGCCCCCCTGCCTTGGATTTTTTTCTAGGTACATTACATATCTACATACGTACATGTTGATTCCTAAACACAATAAACAGTAAAAACCAACTTCATTACAACATAATATTATGTACCTACCAAGTAGAATCCTAAGTGGAAAGTGCAAAACACGGTGCTTATGATTTATTATTACTTTCTTTATCCTATAGAAAGGAAAGTAATGGAATCAACGAAAATTTTCGATAGTGAGTTTTCAATGCCAAAACACGTTTTAGGGTCCCCAGAGCCTAAATCCAAAGTTTCAGCCATTGTTCCGTGTGATCTGTCTGTCTCTAAACAGGATATATCAAGAACGGCAGAAGCTAGAGACTTGAAATTTGGCACAGAGGTCATAAATGTATAGAGGACGCAGCATGAAACTTTCGGAAATCGGTGCCACCAGTGGCCGCTTTTTGACAGAATTTGGTGGTTCTGGCTAAATAGTAAGAGATATGAAATTTTCATGGGAACAAGTTTTTCTTTAAATAAAAAACATTGGGGTTTGTCCCGAATATTTTTTTTTCATATCTTGAACTTTTTGGTACCCGACTCTAATTACCGGTATTTTGGGAGGGTCCACTCGGACTAACTTTTTTATTAATTATCCTAGATATGGGTTGTGACATATCAATTCATAAATTTTTTGAGGTTCTGAACACGAATTTGATAACCATTTTTTTATCTTAGTAAGAACCTTTTAATTTAAGGCAAAAAATGGATGGGTAACACGTAAAATAGTCACGTTTTTAAAGCTAAATCACATTTTTTCTCGAAATTTAAAGTGACCTATCAATTCAAAGTGAGAAAGTTTTAGGCAAGGGTCTGATCTTTCATTTGACACATTGATAGCGAATTTCTGATGAGCCGTTCTTGAGCTACGCCAAGTAAGATAAAAATATAGATGGGTAACACATAAAATAGTCATGTTTTTAAAGGTAAATGACATTTTTACTCGAAATTTGAAGTGACGACTGATCAATTCAAAGTGAAAAAGTTCCAAGCAAAGATCTGAGCTTTCATTTGACATATTGATCGAGCTGTTCTTGAGCTACGCCGGGTAAAGACAAAATATTCAAGTTTTTCGACACATTCTCTCTCCATGTGTGATTGTGTGGTGTGTGTGCTGTTTGTGTGTGTGCTGTGTGTGTGTGCGTGTGTGTGTGCATGTGTGTGCGTGTGTGTGTGTGTGTGCGTGTCTGATGGGCTGGCCAAGCGGCGCGCCGTTTACACCTGCCGCGGCGGGTGTAACCCGCTAGTAATATTATTATTATACTATTTGGGCCCCCCCCTGACGAAAATCCTGGATACGGCCCTGTACAACAATACTACATACACAGTTAATTATAAATTTTCTCTCTTTGAATTCTTTTGAGCAGAAAATCATAATCACTACGAAGGAACACTCAGTGCGCGGCAGGAACTCAGATGGCCACCCATACAAGTCCTTACCTCGCTCGACGTTGCTTAAGGCCAGGTCAAACAGAACGCATACGGCTTGCGACCAGGTTGCAAGCATGCAGGCCCTGTTATGTGTGAACGTGCTTTTAACTTCAGTAAGAGAACGAGAATTGGTGTATTCAACGTGCCATCGACACTGGCTGGCTCTTAATTTAAAGGAATTTTGTGTTCGTTTTTGTCATTAAAAAAAAAAAAAAATCATCCGATTAAAAAAAAAAAAAAAATATTTATACCTGGACAGTCATGTCGTATCTTTAGCAACTTTAGTTTTGTGTCTGCTGACTGTTGCATGTCGGTTTACTCAGCTATTTTCAATATTTTCAGGGTGGAATGAAGGGCGGAATTAATAGACATTTTATTTATCACAAGTTACTGCTAAGCGTCGGTTTTCCCTATCTTACACAGTACGGAATCCGTGACTTAGCGTCACAGAGGTATTACAAAAACGTCTATTAATTCCGCCCTGGTAAGACGTTTTTGTAATACCTCTGTGGCGCTATGTCACGGATTGCGTACTCTGTGACATGTAATGACTTGTGATTTAGAATTTGTCTATTGATTTCTCCCTTAATGTGCAAAGAAACTTAGTAAAAAAGTTTTTTTTTTTAATTTATCATATTTGTGTTAATCACTTTCGTAATATCACAATTACTCAAACTCGCTTTACTAAATCTACGCTGAAACCGGGACTTGAACCACCGCGACCTCCAGGTTACAAGTCCGCCGCCTTCTCGATCAAGCTACTGAGGTCGGTAAAGAAACTAGTACCTTGAATTCTTGACTAGTCGTAGTCACCGAGGTCGGACGGAGTAGCTCTGGCTGGCACGTGTAAATGTTCTGAACTTCCACTCATACCTCGTGAGAAAAGATGAGTAGCTCTTTGATGGATAGCGACCAATGATGGCATTGCGACAAGGAATGTTGGACATTGGGATATTGGTCTGGTAATCCAGAAGTCGCGGATTCGAACCCAGCCGGGGGATATAACACGTCATGCTCCCATTTGAAATTTCGAAAAATACGACTAGGGCTTCATCATCATAGGGTGGCGTCATCGTGAGCGATGGTAGCCAGACAGTGGAGGAATGACTCAGCACTTCTACCACTGTCTTTACAAGGAGGCTAATAATTGACAAGGGCCCCCAGAACCAAGCCAATGCTGGTCTAATACTCCCTGTTTATAGAGTCCCCCGGCCAGACTACTGGTCTACTCCGTGTTTATGGTCCCCCAGTCAGACTAGGGCTTACTGTTGCTTAAATGGGATCATTAGTCCTAATCGGGCAGTATAAATAAGGCGTAACAACATGATAAGCTAGGTACTAAATAAATTTAAATTCCTAAACTTCACACTTTTTTCATAACTTCCTTCATGCTTGCACCACATGAGGAAGTAAAGCTGAGTACTAAGTAAATAGTAAGTAGGTAAGTAGCTACCTCTGGAGCTCTCCTATCTGACAGGATGGAACACAAGTTGGACAAGACCGGGACTAGGGTCAAGTATCTGCTATCAGCTGGAGATCAGGTGATGGTGGTGACAAGACTAATCAGAGGTCAAATTTCATTGATAATAAATAAATGTGTTCCTTTGTGTTATTTTACCACAATTTGAAACGGTACCATAGACTTTTTTCTTTTCCTTGAATATCCTAAAATCTAGTTTTTGCCCAAAATTTCCCTTCCACTGGTCGCTGCTCACATTAAAGCACTTATTTTTTCCAAGGTGTATGAGTGGACCCTGAACCCCCTTAACATCCGAAGAACTGATGGAGGCGAAAAAATCCGATTCCACTGCGAGTCGAACCAAGGTCACCGTGCGTGCAACGATGGCGGTCACGTTTAATACAATCATTGATAATAGAACAACCTATTTAATACGAGTACAATGCTGCCGGTAGTATCAACGCGAAGTCGTGGGTTCGAAACCCCGCCGAGACATGAGAAGTTATCCTCCCATTTGATATTTTTGATCATAATTATATTTTCGGATTCTTTATTAAATCAAACGTTCTACGATAGAAACGTCCGGAACCCCCAACAACCAATCCTTGGGCTCACAAAGGAAACCCCTGCCAGGAATGGTGTCAATGGGGTAAGCCCAAGATGTCAATAATACATCTTGGGCTTACTGATGTCAATAATATATCTTGGGGTTACTGCTGGAGTGATAGACGCATTTAGTCCTAAGAGGGCAGTATAGATAAAGCAATATTATTTTTAAGACTATGATTTATATGGGAAAGAATACAACCAACAATGATAGGAGAACAGCCAGTTAAGCAACATCCAGCAAGATTAGGAATTGGTGGGTGTTTATCATCCTCAAACCCTTGTAAACCCCTATTATGATTAAAATTTTCATGGTCTGATAATGAAGTCTAAATTTTATAGAAGACTCATTTTTCTATGAAATACAAGAAAACGTTTTCGTAACAAGTGAAGAGAAAAAAATTGCTGTTCAGTACATTAAGAATATTTATTTATTTCAATGGATAATAAGGTCTTGAATTTTCACAGTAGAAGCAGATTTAAGTTTTGCTGGAATCTCTTTGATGGCTTCACTACTTCACATGCCATGTTTGAATAAATCCTGTCGTCACAATCTCTGCACGGATTATGGATGTTTTTATGTTTCTCGACCTATAATAATAATAATGATAATACAATAATTTAACTGTAGTCCAGTTACTCATAGGCCTCTTTTTATTTTGTTTACCTAGAACATGAGTATTTTAATTGTGTTGGTTAGCCATGGGATTTTTCTGGATTTTTTATAAACACTTTCTCTTTGTATGAGAAGAGCTGATGTTTGCTCATAAAGTACTACCATCATGATTCCAGAAACAACAGAGAAAAGTAGGGATGTTTTTTTTAGCAGGTTAAACTATCAGAAATGATGCGACAGAAGGGCAAAACAATAAATAACCTACACAAGCATTATGCTGAAAGGGTTTGTTGATTTTGTGAATATATAATATATTATAGGTATGTACATTATACATACATACCAGAATAATGTTGTAAAAAAATTAACCTATGATTCACTCTATTTTTTTATGGAGTTTTTTTGCTTTTCCGAACCTTAATACTTGCAACACACATTAAAATTCATGTATTTTTCTTAATGCTACTATACACCTAAGGCATTATTATCATTGTATTTTTCCTAACCCTACTATAAACCTAAGGCATGAACTTACATGTATTTTTACTGATACTACTATACAGTCTATACACTCAAGGAATTAGAGCCCAAACCTATTAAAAGCACATAGCAGTCATTCACTGAATCATTCTGATGGTCTCTAAAGTGGTCGGTTAAAATAATAATAATTTCACTGTGTTATTAATTAGTCTGGCTGGTGGACTAGACCAGCAGTCTGGCTGAGGGACTATAAACAGGGAGTAGACCAGTAGTCTGTCTGAGGGACTATAAACAGGGAGTAGACCAGCATTGGCTTGGTTCTGGGGGCCCTTGTCAATTATTAGCCTCCTTGTAAAGCCCAGTGTAACCACCTGCACCAAGTTTCCCTCTGGCAAACCTAAGGTAAGACTATCACCTAAACATCCTAACCAACAAGTCTAACATCTTAAATTTCTTTTTAATCCACAGACAGAAAAACTTTCTTTTTTAAATATGATAAATATGATGAACTGCAGTTGCAAATTGTAAAAGAAAGTTTTGTCTGAACAATGTCTCAATCAGGGTATTGGTCAATAATATTAAAGGAAATCATGCTTGAGACATTGCTCAGATGGCATTTTCTGTTCATAAGGAGAGGTGTTAAAGCACCTAATTGAAGAAAAAAAAGTAGAGCTGTAAGTTTCACTCTCACAAACCTAAGCTAAGACCATCATCCAACCATTTTACCCAACAAACATTTTGTCAGTGATCCAATGTGTAAAAGTGACACACACCTTGTTGTTAATTTTACCTATCTGACTACAAAATTCTATTTAACAAACAAAAAAAAATCTTTTCATAACAGAAGAAATTTCAAATAATGAATTAATGACTATGATTAGGCCTCAGTACCTACAAAATTTACTTTGTATTTAAAGCTTCTCAGTGTCTCACTAGCCATCACCCTTAGATAACTATCTTGGTGGGCAACAGTATACCAATGGGTATGCTACCCAGCCATTTGGACCAAAAGAAAATGACAAAAATCACTAGAGCCCTTTACAGTTGGTAGGTGATGGTTAATAGATAGGTATGCTACCCAGCCATCTTGAACCAAAAGAAAATAACAAAAATCACTCAAGCCCTTAGGTTTGGTGCTAGGAAGCACAACTAGCTGTAAAATACAGAAGAAAAATTGCTAGAACAAAACAACAGGAAGAGGATAACAATGATGACCCCAAGGTGATTGGGAAAAGGCTAAGTGAAAAAAGAAGATTTTTCATTTAAATATACTAGTACAATTATTCAAACAGTGTTTTATTATAATCTTGCTATATGCACTGTTTATAAATCAATAGAGTACAAATTTCTCTTAATGATATGGCTTCCCTTTGAAATAGGTAAGAACAGTGCAATATTAAAACACAATATTAAGAAGGAACACAGTTTAAATAGTAGAGCATTTGTTTTCTCAAAACCATTTCCTTTGGTAAATTATTCATAGGGAAAAATAATAGACAAATTCCATATCACAAATTATTGCTAAGCGTCAGTTTTCCCTTTCTAACCTATATTGTGTGCCAACCCCAAAAATGGTGATTATACCCAGGGCCATAATATAATGGATTGTCTCTCAATATTTCTTCACATGGTAGATGAAAACCAAGCATACCTAGATTATTCTTAGAGGACAACCTTTAAACTGTACATATACAATGCATTCTCGTTTGGCTCAATACTGAGAGACTATACTTCAAATTGAAATCTAGTGTTGCTATGCTGTCTCTCAACATGAGCAGAGTGGCACAAAATGTGTTAATGGTTATTTCAGTCATTGAAATCATAAAATGTTAAATTTGCAGAGCTTAATTATATTTTCACATCATCCTCAGATGTCTGTGGAAATTTAATGAAAATTGGTACAGAAATAGCTATATGTTAGGTACCTATTGCAATAGGCCTTTGGAATAAACAGGCTAGAGGACAAATGACAAATTTAAAGTTTCAATTCTTTACCTTTAGCTCTTGCATTATTTGAATCTTCTTTGGCCTCAGTGTCTGAGCAATGATCACTTCTTGAATTGGCTGTCTCACTCATTTTAGATCAGCTTTGAAAACAGAATGGAAAAAAATTAATCACAAGAAAGCTATGGCTTTAGGATGTGGGGAGATCTTCTGGAAGAACCAAGTTTAACTTTTCTCAGAGGATGAGCATAGATATAGGTTTTTGAAGGGTTTAGTTTAGTGTTTACACGTATTTTCAATTTCATAAATTTTATTATTTGACTAGGAGAAAGACATTTTTCATTGATTCATTCGCACAAAACGTTAAAGCGGGGTAAAAGGACACAATTCAATGAGTAGTTTTGTTAGGTATAAAAAATCACAATAAAAGTTTGATACAAAGGAAAAAGCTCTTGAGAAAATATAGGAAAATTCAGAAGAGAAATTTATAAACTCAAAAAGAAATACAAGAATCAAAAAAATCTTTTCACTTCAACGAAATATATAAGCGAGTTCTAATTTTCTTAACCGGTTTTAAGAGATGGGTAGTATGAAGTTCTCATTTCCATCATTGCACATGCGCAATATGAAATAACTCGGACCAAACTGAAAAAACGACTTTCAGAAAAGCTGTTTTAATTCTCTGAACCCAGTTCCGATACAAAGTAACTTTCACTCATTACATATTAAAACTCAACATAAAAAATAATGCGCAGAAGTGAAATACGTCACAAAAAAAACTGGGAAGTGACGTCAGTTCCAAAACGTCATAAATAAGTTTCAGTAAACTGCGGTTTTGATACCAAATGACTTTCCTTATCGCTCGAGAATAAATTCAATTCCGCCACTGATGATTCAACGGTAACAGTTAACGAAATATAAATATCAAATTTGTATTCAGCACCTCAGAGTCATTGGATTTGATATGTCACAACACCCATCTACGAAATACCGCGGTAAATTGGAGCTCAGAATGATCAGAATTAATTCAATTGATAGACCCCTATTATTTTTTTTATTACAAGAAAATACTTGTGTCTAAAAATATTCATATCTCTTATTTTTAGCCAGAACCGCCAATTGGCGGTCGAAAGGACGCCACTGGCGGCACCGATTTTGTTGAAAAATTTCGTGCTGCGTCCTCTATACATTTTTGATCACAATACCGAATTTCTCTCCATCTTATGTCGTTCTCGAGATATTTCGTTTACAGATAGGCAGACAGACACACGGACAAATGCCTGAAACTTTTTACTTAGCCTTTGGGGACCCTAGAACGTTTTTGGCACTTGAAACTGACTATCAATTTTTTTGGAAAGGGGTGTAAAATGTTGTCTGTGATATTTGATAGAGAAAGACCTAATAGTTATTCTTTTATTAAACTGTTGGCAGCCAGCGTCGATGGCATGTTGAATACACCGGTTTCCTTTAGAACACCGAAGTTAAGCGACATCCAGCGAGGTTAAGACTTGGATGGGTGACCATTCAAATTCTAATTCTCGTGACGCTGGCTATTCCCGGCCCCACTCAGGCTGGGTGAGGTCAATGTGAGTAGCAGGTTTGTGAGTTTCCTGCGAATGGAGGATAAAACCCCGTCGTGATATGACCATGGCAGTTGAAAGCGACGTTAAACCCCACTTAAAAAAAAAACTGTTGGCATAATGGGACTACCTCTGTCTTGCGCTGACAGTCTAAATAAAGCACTACTTATACCTATGTCACAATTTTTAGTGAGTATCATAGACATTACGAGAACTAATGCCGCCACTGGTCGTTGTCACTCTACAACTAGGTACCTACCTACCAATCTACTAAAAAAATATCCAAAGTACAGAGCCGAAAAAAATCGAACCCTGATCACCTGAAGTGCAAGCCGAGCATGCTGCATAGCTAGGCCATATTTATGTATACTTGACATCCACGTTATACACGTTCAAGTTTGGTGCATGAAAGAAAAAGTATGGAAAATCATTGAACTGATGGCGTCCCGTAAAATTTTACATAAGTATTATGTTTTTTGTGAAAACTGTCCAATAGCTATTTAAGGAATGGAAAATGGAGACGTCATAACTTACCTATAATATCTCATGGAATAAATCTGTTAAATACACTAGTTATATAACAGATTATCCAATATGGCTAATAACTGCATGTGTGTAAAGATGACGCTAACAAAGATGGCCGACTTTACGGGACAAGTTTGTGGCATTACGAGTTCTCCAATACTTATTTCTACATGGTTTGTTTTGATATTTTTTTTTTTTTATCATTCTTATCAGTTACAGTACTTACAGTTATGTTATCATTATTACTGTCATTGGTAGCAAAGTCTATTAGTCTGTTCTTTTGTTAATTTTGTACTAGCACTAGCAGGTAGCAGGTAGCAGTACTGGTTGAATTTGAACTGTTGAAGAACTGGAAGTAGTAACAACATATTATATTACTATATTATCTTTCACAAGTGATTTCCATGCATGTTTAATATTCATCCACTGAAAGTTGTCTTCTGAGGGCAGTGCAGTGATCAGCTAAGAAGTAACAAGAAACCACCCAACATGAGCTATGAAGAAGGCTATGTGTTTAATAGCACTGGAAACCTTCAGAACCTGCTCAAGAAACACTCTGAAACTGGTAAGTGTGTTTACAGAACAGATAACTGAGCAAAGGTTACTTACTACTCCAAACTCTGAGATTTTGCTGAAAGTTAGGGAAGTGGAGGAAAACAACAAATAAAAATACATTCAAACTCTGTTTTATGTTAATATAGGCCAGCTCGCACACAACTCTTGACTAGAACTTGCCTCCCAGTGAGCCTGATATTTGACATTAAAAAATTGAATTATTCAAGTTATGTGTATTTTTGTACACATTGGCTCTATCAAAAAAGTTGATTGTAAAGTTTTTACTTTCCTTATCTTATAATAAGGAAAGTATTGTATTCGTCGAAAATTTGAACCTCCCAGTTTTTCACATTTCTGGACAAATCATGGCCTCAGGATACCAAAAAAGTTGTTTTCAGCCATTGGTCCGTGCGTCTGTCTGTCTGTCTGTCTGTGTGTGTGTGAACAGGATATCTCAAGAACGGTAAAAGCTAGAGACTTGAAATTTGGTACACAAAATAATTTTATACACCAGACGAACCACGAAACTTTTGGTTGAAATCGGCCGCATTCTGCGGCCACAGGGCCGCAAATGCTAGCCGCAAGCGCCGCTTCTTTAAATTGGTTAAAGATACAAAAAATTTTAGAGAACAACGTTTTCTTAGATCAAAAAAATAATAGGGGTCTATTCTGATCATTTTTTTGATATCTTGAACTTTTTGGAACTCGGCCCAATTTACGGTATTTGGGGGGGACCGCTTTGACTAACTTTTTTATTATTCATCCTACATGGGGGTTGTGACATATCAAATTCAATGATTTTGAAGTGCTGATTACGAATTTGGCATTGGTTTTTAGTTATCTGTTACCGTTGAGTCACCAGTGGTGGAATTTGACTCCTTTTGGGGGATAAGGAAAGTCGTGTGATGTTTACACCAGATTTTTTTATTTTAATCTGAGCCAGGGACCTTGTTAAATTTTATGACAAACAGTAGAAATTTGAAAATCTTTTTTTTTTTTTGTTTTCTGATACATTAAACTATTCCTGACAAAATGGATCACTTGCAAACAGATTTTCTTTCAATTAGGCAGCTTTAAAAGATTTTTTAAGGTCTTTTTTTGTTCATGTATTTCTTTTAATTTTAGGTTCCAGCAAGTTTCAACTGATTGGTCATGAGAGAAAAGATTGTCTCATTGTGAAGTGGAATGTTGGAGACAAAACAAAAATAGGGTGGTATAATTACCCAGAGGATAAATTTCAGGTGAGATTCCTTATTTATTTATTTATTTTTTTTTTCTCAGGTATATTTTGTAGCTATGGAACAGCACCTACTTGTCCTTGCCACGGATGGACAAGATGTGACACAATAGTTCCCATTAAGTACTGTGTCAACATGAGCACACTGGAAGGTACCCCTTATAAAAAAACTGTAACCAATTTTTTTAAACCTTTTTTTGGCCCTGCAGTTGAAATCTGGGATCTTTCACATGATAGAATTCTTTCCTGCCAGGCAAGTATCACTGAGCTAAAAGTGAGCTCATGTAATTATTTATTAAACACGGCGTGCCCACCGGTGGGTCATGTTTTTTTTCAATTTCCCTTGTAACCTGACCCACCGGTGGGCACAGATAATGCAATTTTTAATATATTTTTGTACTCACCCGTCCCAATTTTTTTTTGTTGTTGTCATATTTGGAACACATACCCTAATTTGAAGCTGTCCTAGCGTACAAACTATAGAAAATAGGACCCGTCTCATATGTGTTAATACATCCAACAGTTTCTCAATTAATTTTTTCCACATTATCAGGTCTGTGAACAATACAAATTCTTGTTTTTCCTCATGAAATTAAGAAAACTCTTGTCTCTTACTTTTGCAGGAAATGTTGAGTTTGAAAGGAAATATAAATGTGATTCAAGCTTCCATCAATCAAAATATGAATTTAATCTGTGAGTAATCAATATCTTAATTAATTTATTTATTAACCTACAATACATAGACAGTAGTATCTTGTAAAGTAGTCACAAGTTGTGTAGCACACTAAGCTTGCATGATGACCTGGGTTAGATCCCCAAAAGGATAGGAATTTTTGTGCTCTGTACTTAGATGTCTGGTGTCATCTCATATCTCATGAGGAAAAATCAATAGTTTTTTTTAAATATATAAAATAATATTTATATTACCACCTATAGTTAATTTAAAGTTGCACCTAGTGCTGACATTAACAATAAGGTATAAAAAAAAAAACAATGTAAAAAGAATTTGAAAAAGTAAAGGAGGCTCTTAGTAACACTGTACTACCCACAAAAATCGTGAAAATGACTTGTGCTTCACTACAAAAAGAAATCATTCTTTTGAAACTATCTTTTCAAAACATAATGTTGCTTAATTTATTTTTAGGGTTTTCTTCAATAGTAAAAGAAGCCCTATTAATAAGCCTTTTTCTGTACACTGTCTATCACAAGCCATAACTCTGAAATGGTTTAAGCTGTAGAGCTGAAATTTAGCCCATTTTGAACTAAGAATAATTATTGAAATGACATGCCATACTATCAGCTGATTTTTTTTATTTATTGAAAATCAAGCTCCTCAAAAAAAAGAAAAGAAGTACATCTGCTTCTTACTCTTTCTGAGGGTACTACTAAAAAAAAAAAAAAAACGCTGGCAATCCCTGTAATAGTCAGCCTCTGTGGCATGACCGTTAAGACTACTGCCTATAGATCAGAGATTCCGAGTTTGATCCCTGTTTGGGGCAGACTTTCCAAAGAAAATTCTGTTCCTTCCAAACACTTTAGGCTGGCGTTTCTGGCCCTACCTAGGCTGGGTGATCTTAATGTGGGTAGCTGATATGATTCCCAATGAATAGAGGGTAAAACCCCCATCCTGACTCTATCTCAATCAGGACGATAAACCAAAATTGAATCAACTGTTCACAATAGATCTAAATAGGTCGCAGTGTTAATTGTAAGGTTTTCACTGAAAACCCAGCAGGTCGGATAATAATAATAAATCCCTGTAATATTGTTTTGTTTCTTTTCAGGTTTTGTGACTCGCAGTTCTGATGATGTGTACAGTGTCATGCTCTCTCAGCCCTGGTCCTATTTAAAACACAAGGTAAGATACTAGTGCCCTGTCCATTGGTAATGTACCTTTGGTAGCAGCTTGTTATTAAATCATCATAAAGTGCTTTATCTCAGTCTAAAGCATTGTCTGAAATTTAGAAAGTTAGTGGATCAGGGGATGTATTTTATCTGGCTGAAAAGACCACACTTGTACGCACATAAAAGACAGGCAGTGTTGGATATAAGAGAACTTTTAAAGTAGTCACCATGGCCAAGAGAACATTTTCAGGGCTCAATTTACCTCTCTTCTAGGAAAACTAACCTCTTTATAAGAGAAACCTGGATATAGGAGAAAAAATTCTCGTCACTTGTCCATAAGTTCTCTTATATCTAGGTTTGACTGTATTAAATGTGCACTGGTAGTCAAGTGGTTAACTCGCTAGACTTGCAATCCAGGTAGTGTAGGGATCCGTTGGTTCGAATCCCACTTAGTGTATGAACTTATCCTCATTGAGTTTGTGAACACATACATAATAAGACTCTGAGGGTTAGGTGGTAGAGCATGCTTTGAGCATTAACCTCACCTGGTGGTTACTTTCCACTAAAGAGTGTTATTATGTTAATATGTATCATGAAGCAAGTCTGACTGGGACTATATAAACAGGGAGTAGACCAGCAGTCTGGCTGGGGGAGTATAAACAGGGAGCAGACCAGCATTGACTTGGTTCTGGGGGCCCTCGTCAATCATTAGTCTCTTTGTAAAGACAGTGGTAGAAGTGCTGAGTCATTCCTCCACTGTCTGGCTACCATCGTTCACGATGACGCCACGCTATAATGATGATGATCCTGAAACTGATCCAATCATTTCATTTCTCCACCAGGTGTCTCAAGTAGCCTCGTGGACTCCTAGCAAGAAGAAGATCGACCTAGTCCACCAGGCCAAGCTGCAGAGTATGGGTCAGTTCGTGTATCAGAAGCAGAAAGCGGGCAGTGAGGAAGAGGAGGAGGAGGGGGAGACTACGCAGGAGACACACAAGCTTCTGATCTTTGTGCACCACAAGTGTGAGTAGAAACTACAATGAATCTGATTGTCATTCAACCTTTCAACAAAGTGGAACAAACCCTATTCCCAAATACTATCTTGGTTGAAAGCACAAGGACAAATGTCAATAATAAGAGCAATTAGGTTGAGAATAAGAGGAGCAAGGGGGCTCATAAAAAGCTTACCCTATGAAGATGGAGCGGGGATGCCTCATTTTTATATATAATTATTATTTTTATTTTATGATGATTAAAAAAAAAAACAATGAAATTGATGCATTATTTATTATCTGACGTGGTATATGGTTTTCAGTGAAATCCTTACTATTAATATGGTAACCAATAATTGTTTGCAAGGGATACCTTCCGGTGCGTTCGTGTTGACCCAGCACCTAAATGAGAAGTACTGTGTCACTTCTCGCCCATCAACGGGGAGAAATACTACAAGCGTCTACAATAGCTCCTGCTTCATGGCTACGAAATAAAAAAAGGCTGTGAAGCACTCATCTTAAAAAAAAAATTAAAATTCTGTTCCCAATCGGGAATCGAACTCGAGATATCTGGACTACGGGCAGCAGTCACAATTGTTTCATCATGGCGGCTTTAATCACAATCAAAATAATTTTAAGATAAACTCTCTTGAATTCTTCAAGGTCAAGTGTTTTTAATCTTAAATTATTTCGATTTTCATTTGTTTTACCAAGAGTCGTGTTTAACTATAAGTACTTCCTGAGACACTCTATAATTTCTATTTATACTGTTTTTTTTTATCTCTTGCTTCCTTTTCTTGATAGCTATCATTATGTACAACTGTAAAGTTGTGAGGAATAATGGTTCAAAGGTAATTTTACGCATGTAATGTTATGTACTTTTGCATTTTTCATTTTATAATCAAACATTAAATAACTGTAGTCACTGTGACCAAAGTAAGATTTTTTTTACCTTGGCCACAGTGGTAAGAATTTTTCTGCCCTGTACTTTAATATAACGAAGTAGTCACTGTGGCAGAGCGAGTTAGCGCGCTAGGCATTGCACACATGGTGACCTGGGTTCGATTCCCAGCGGGGAGGATTTTTTCTGCTCTGTACTTGGATGTTCGGGGTCCACTCATACCTCGTGAGGAAAAATGAGTAGCTGCTTTAATGTGAAGCAGCGACCAGTGGCAGAATCTTAGACAAAAAAATAATACAAGATATTGTAAATTAAAGTGCATGGTAAAGTCCTGATTCTGCGCTACCCACTAAAATTGTGACATAATAACACAAAGAAAAAGCACTTTAATATAACGACCAGTGGTGGCATTACTAAACTAGAAAGAAAGTAATCTAAAATAATTAGAAAATAATGAAAGGTAAAGGAGACATTTTGTAATGCCGCGCTACTCAGAAAAAATGTGAAGAGGTCTTATTATTATTATTATTAAACATATTCGACCAAGAAATGTCACTCAGCCATGAAAAACATTTGTAGTCCATGTGGTTATGGACTTGTAATACAGCGCGCGATTAGCTCAGTGGTTAAGAACTCGCTTGCCATGCAGAAGGTCCCGGGTTCGATCCCCCGTGCCGACAAAAATTGTATTTGTATGCGCTCGTGTTAACCCAGCACCAAAATTAGAAGTATTGTGTCACTCCTCGCCCATCAGAGAAGAGGCATACTACGGGGTGGGCAGGCTACAACACTGACCACAAGCGTCTACAGTAGTTCCTGTTCCCTGGCTACGAAATAAAAAACGCCGGAAATGACTCATCTTTAAATAAATAAAAATCTAGCTGCTATATTGATGCTAGATTCTAGCATCAATATAGCAGCTAGATTTTTATCCCACCCAACGCTTGGATTTTTCCTCATATTTTTTTTTTAAGTTTGTGACCACATAATAATAATAATACTCATGAAGGTTTGGTAGTAGAATATGCTTCGAATATTAACCTCGCCTATTAGCTCAGTAGTAAGATACTCGATTCCCAGTCGGAGGATGCCAGGTTCGATCCCCAGAACCGACGAAAAAATTATTCAAAATTTGGGTACTTATGTTTTTTAAGGGATACCTTTTCCGGTGCACTCGTGTTCATCCAGCACCTAAATTGGAAGTATTGTGTCACTTCTCGTCCATCAGAGGGGAGGCACAGTAGCTACAAGCTACATCTCAGATGACGGAGCACAAACGTCTACATTAGCTACTGTTTTATGGTTACGAAATATTAAAAGGCTGTGGAAACACTCAGCTTGAAAAAAGTGTATATTTTTACTTTCCTTATCCTATAATAAGGAAAGTATTGTATTCGTCAAAAATTTGACCTACCCAGTTTTTCACATTTCTGGACGAATCATAGCCTCAGGATACCAAAAAAGTTGTTTTCAGCCATTGGTCCGTGCGTCTGTCTGTGTCTAAACAGGATATCTCGAGAACGGTAAGAGCTACAGACTTGAAATTTGGTATACAAATTAATTTTATACACCAGACGAACCACGTTAGAGAACAACATTTTCTCGGATTAAAAAAATAATAGGGGTTTACTCTGATCATTTTTTTGATACCTTCAACTTTTTGTAACCCGGACCCAATTTACCGGGAATTTGGGGACCCGCTTGGACTAACTTTTTTATTATTCACCCTAGTTAATATTATTATGATGATGTCCCCTCAGGAGAGCACAGTGCAGCTCCCCCTAGCGGTGTCCGAGACCCTCTGCAGCAAGCCCTCCTGGGCCCAGTGGGACGTCAACTTCCAGAGCCTCTACTTTGTGTACAACAAGGCGACGGCTCCCTCTTCCGTGGAGGTGTCCTCCTCCATGGAGGAGCAGGACAGCCTCCACCCCATGCTCAGCGCTCTTCAGTTCCACGACGACATGCCCCACGAGACTGTGGTGAGTTTTTTTTTATATTTTTTTATAGCATTTAATATAGGTACATTTTTGTATGTCTGCTAGGTACAGGTACATGATATATCAAGAGAGAGTTAAAAGATATAAAAATTACATTGATAAAATCAGGTGGTAGATAAAGGTAACTGATATATTTTCAGGACTAGTAGATAAAAAAATAAAATATATAAAAAAAAGTAAAATAAAAATAAAAATGGTATAGAAAAACTTGGTATTAGATTGGATAAAATAGGTATTTAGATATGATTAGATGTTATATTTGGACTGTGATTCTCCAGGCTATCCTGGAATTCATTTAGACTGTACGGAGCAAGGTTCAGTAGTTTATCTTTTAGGGTGAGTGACTCGTAGCCATGAAATTTATCACGAGCCTGTCCCGGTAGCTCAGTGGTAAAGGCGGCACTCTGTGAATCCAGAGGTCGTGGGATCGAAACTCAGCCGGGACAAGACAAGTTATCCTCCCATTTGGGATTTTTACCACATAATAATATGTCTTGAGCTTACTGCTGGAACAATGGGACTATAATATTCTGTATCGGGCAGTATAAATAAGGCGATAGTATTTTTTTTTTTTTTTTTTTTACTATCACACATAGAAATATGCGGTGGAGACCATCACTCTCCCCAGGAGTGTCTAAGCTGGTGACAACAACAACAGTATCAAGAAAAAAAAACTTCAGAATATATACAACAAAAAAAAAGATACTGAACAAAGATAAATTAATTTTTACAGTTGTTTTGAAACCCGGGGCGAAGTTACTTCCTTAGGCGTTTTCTACCAATTAACAATAGCTACTTTTAGGATGGCCATATACATACAAGGATGTCACGCATGTATGTATAATTGTATATGGCCATGTCATACATGTACGTATTATCAATCGAGGTATTGTGAGGCTAGTTGTCGAGTTCTTCTTCTTCTTTTACTCTGTCTTATCCCGCTCAAGCAGGGTCGACGTTGTTCAAGCTCATGGTTGAGGTTGATTTGTTTTGGCATTTTTTTTACGGCTGGATGCCCTTTCTAACGCCAACGATTCTATTTGATTTAACGTCCTGGATTAGGACGGGGGTTTTACCCTCCATTGGCTGGGAATCGTACCAGCTACCCACATTAACCTCACCCAGCCTGGTAGGGCCGAAAATGGCAGCCTCACGTGTTCGGATGGAACAGAATTTTCTTCGAAAAGTCTGTTCCTTCGAAAAGTCGAGTTTAATAATAATAGTAATAATAATAACTAATAATAATCTATTTAATTGCAGCTGAATATCCCAGTGAATGTCCCTGTATCTCTAGAACCATTCGGTGGCTACCTGGATGACCCTGTACCACTGAGGATTCATGATGGTTCCATGGACATGCTAGTAGTGGCGGATGCTAGAGGAGTGGTGTGTCTCTGCCACCATTACCTCTACCAGGTGAGAGAGTTATTACACATGCTGATATCTCTAGAACGGTGGTTACCTGGATGACCCTGTACCACTGAGGATACATGGTTTTACTAAATATCTTCATTTTTTAAATTTAGAATAAAGTAAAGTTCATGTTTTGATCAATTTCTAGGTTTTGGTTGATACATTTTTTTCCATTCCACCATTATTATTTTTTTTATTATCCAGATCAAAAACATTTCTTATTCTCTGACCACCCCAGGTGGTGCAGCCTCCCAAGAGCGGCTGTGACACGGTCCACTTCGCCTACTCCGTCATCATGCTACACCACTCCACCATGGTCCATGCCTCTGTCACCGGCGTGCAGTACGACCAGGCCTTGGACATGCGACCCAGCTTCCTTCTCATAGGTATTCATGTTGCTAGTTACTATAATTTATTTATTTAATTAACACTTAGACGACCGGCATGGTTTTTAGTGAATTCTCCCGTGGGACCGGCGATGTTTAGGCTATTCACAGGCGTAGTACATGCGTGTACCACCGGTGGTACACCCGGTCGTCTAAGTGTTAATAGACGGGTGCTACCCATGATACATAAATTTCCCTACATAAAACAAATAAAATACTTAAACATAATATAGTAAAATAACTTAAAAAGAAAGAAAAAACTTAAAAAATAATTATTAAAACCAAGCATAAGCGATAATAACTAAATCTGTTTCTTTGTGTTACTTTATTACAATACTAGTGGGTACCACAGAAAGTATAGTATAGTTGTGCTTTATTTCTATCTATCTTTTATTAGTTTATAGTGGTGCATGTCAACATCTATGGTCAAACACACCACAAGTGCTTTATTTAGACTGTCGGCTTGAGACAGGGAGTCTCATTACGCTAACATTTTTAGGACATTTCCGTATCTTCAATGTCCAATTATTATATAACGGTTGCCTTCAATTCCGCCACTGGTTACTGCCACAATTTTTAATGAATAACTTTCGCAACCAAAAGTCGCAGTATATTTACACATAATATAAAACAAACAAACATATACATAATATAGAAATAACTTAACATACAAATATTGTTGTATGAAATATTAAATATTGAGAAGCTTACACTATGGTGTGAAGATAGCACGAAAGTTTCATAACAAGTTCAATGGTTCAAAATATCACGGAAGTCATTTTCAATGACATGCTGATATTATGTTTGAATTAAACGATAGATTTACGTTCTTTTTTTAAATTCTATGTCGTAAAAGATATTTGCTGCTACGAACATCGTATATCAAACAAATAAATGAATCGATAAAACAGTAATATAATTTTTTTAGCAGCTACTCGTTTTTCCTCACGAGGTATGTTTGTCTCCCCCCCCCCACAGAGGACTACCTCATGGTGCACGCCCCCGGCCTCTTCCTGCACTACCTCGACATCTCCCTCTCCCACCCCCCCTCCGCCCATCTCTTCCTCCCCTCGCCCCCCTCCTCCCGGCCTGTCCAGTACCTCCCCCTTCACTCCGCCCCCCCTGCAACCCTCCTAGACATGATGTCGTTGACCCTGTTCACGCCCGCTATTCGGGAGTCGCCACTGATTGAGTTCGCCACGGAGCCCGAGTGTGGCCTCGAGAGAAAGCTCGCCATCCTGCACTACTTTCTTGTGCACAAAAACAACCAGAGTGCTGTCTCCAAGGTAAGCGATTTTTTTTATTTTTTTTGAAATTTCCATTTATTTATTTTTTACATTATCATCTTCAACAAACTATGAGGGTATAGCCACCTTCAAAAGATAAAAATCTTGTGCTGAAGGTGGGGAATTGTCGTCACCGGTCGCGGTAGCTCAGTGGTCATTGGTCAAGGCGTTTATTCTTGAGGTTGCGGGTTTGAAACCTAGCCGGGGCATGACAAGTTATACGCCCATTTGGGATTTTGATCACATAATAATACGTCTTGGGCTTACTGCTGGAATAAGGGAATTCAAGTCTTAATCAGGCAGTATTAATAAGACGATATTGTTATTATTACATTGTTTTCTCTGCTCTGTTTTTATAATTGAAATGAAAAAGAAATAGATACATAAATAATAAAGCATCTTCTTTTCCGATCTCAGTAGCTTGAATTGGTCGATAAGGCGGCGGACTCGTAACCTGGAGATCGTTGGTTTAAATCCCAAGTACGGCAAAAAAATGGTTTGAGTATCTAATTCTTACGAATGTGATTAACACTCGATTTTGGGTAATAATTAACCTACAATTGATGACTTTTTGTTCCTTTCATTAATTATTTTTTGAGATGGGTAATTTATTTACTCGTAAAAATAAACATGATTTATTTTGTTTTGTTCACATGCTATTTAGGTCATGTCACACAAAAAAATTCCTTCAGGCGATCCAGAGAGAACATTGCTGCATTACCTCTCTGGATTGCCAGAGACAATCTGTGTGTGAGAAAACTTTACGTTCTCATGTCTCCTATAACTTTAATATGAAATAGTTCCTGCAGTCAACCGACCTCAGTAGCTTGATCGATAAGGCGGCGGACTTGTAACCTGGAGGTCGGTGGTTCAAGTCCCGGTTTCAGCGTAGATTTAGTAAAGCGAGTTTGAGTAGTTGTAATTACACGAAAGTGATTAACACAAATATGATTACTAGTTCCTGCAGTCAACCGACCTCAGTAGCTTGATCGATAAGGCGGCGGACTTGTAACCTGGAGGTCGGTGGTTCAATTACACGAAAGTGATTAACACAAATATGATAACTTTTTCAGTTCCTACAGTCCAATGTCCTTCTGAGTATGTGGTGGATTGCAGCAATACTTACAAGTGTGTCTCTTGTCTCTCAGATTCTAGAGCCCCTGGGCGAGCACATAGCAGACCCCATGACGGGCACCATCCTCCAGGAGGTTCTCATAGGAGCCACCTACGCTCAGACAGTGGCCACCTTTAACTCGGACACTCAGAGCTTCGTGACGCTTCTGCCTTACTCGGTGTTCAAGTATAAGCCTCGTCAGGAGATGAAGGTAAATACAAAATGCAGGTACGTAAAGTACGCTGCTAAAATATATAAAATAATTGAATTGTTCAATGCAAAAATATATAGAATAATTCAATTGTTCGAATAACTTTATTTAAAATGACACTTTATAAATTAAGTACAAATTAGAATTACGAGGAAGTGCCAGGAGATGAAGGTAAATACTTACGCCTTACAGTGAAACCTGGATATAAGTACAATCCTCGTCAGGAGATGAAGGCCTTACACTCAATCCTGGATATAAGTACAAGCCTCACCAGGAGATGAAGGTAAATACTTACGCCTTACACTCAATCCTGGATAAAAGTACAAGCCCCGCCAGGAGATGAAGATAAAGGTAATGATGAATATTAATATACAAAATTTAGAACAATATAAACAAGAATAAAACATAAACAACATAGATAACATAAATAAAATATATACAAATGTCCTCATTAAAGGGCGGGGTCATTGCCAATGACAATCTCTTCCACCCAATCCTTAATTCGCCGCTAGAAAGTCAAAGAGGTGTAAGTGACAAAAAACGAAAATCGATATTATCACACAGGCATACTGCTCTTGAAAGATACTTTTGGTAGCACGAACAGGCGTATGTGATTTCTAAACCCTTGTGAAGATACTGATTTTTCATGTTTGGACGTATGTGATATTTGCGGGAAAAAGTGCAGCAAACACTTACGCAAACACTGATAAAATCACTTACGCCTCTTTGACTTTCCAGCGGCGAATTGAATGTTTCGGAACCACCTTCTATTTCCACAAAATTGCTCACTCACTTTCTCGGATTTCAGCTGAGCAAGTCGTGCGCCCTGAGCATCGCACAAGACTCGCTCACGAATCCTCTGTCCGCCTCGCTGCTCAGTCCCCAGCAGAGGCTGAGCCCGTACAGGAGAGACGTGTGGAACCTGCTCTACGAGGCTCAGAAAAACGAGAGACCCGGCCGCTTTGTCCCGAGCACCGTGGTGAACAAACTCCTCGTGTCGCTACACTGCTACCAGGTAATGTGCTAGAGCACCGTGGTGAACAAACTCCTCGTGTCGCTACACTGCTACCAGGTAATGTGCTAGAGCACCGTGGTGAACAAACTCCTCGTGTCGCTACACTGCTACCAGGTAATGTCCCGAGCACCGTGGTGAACAAACTCCTCGTGTCGCTACACTGCTACCAGGTAATGTGCTAGAGCACCGTGGTGAACAAACTCCTCGTGTCGCTACACTGCTACCAGGTAATGTGCTAGAGCACCGTGGTGAACAAACTCCTCGTGTCGCTACACTGCTACCAGGTAATGTCCCGAGCACCGTGGTGAACAAACTCCTCGTGTCGCTACACTGCTACCAGGTAATGTGCTAGAGCACCGTGGTGAACAAACTCCTCGTGTCGCTACACTGCTACCAGGTAATGTGCTAGAGCACCGTGGTGAACAAACTTCTCGTGTCGCTACACTGCTACCAGGTAATGTCCCGAGCACCGTGGTGAACAAACTCCTCGTGTCGCTACACTGCTACCAGGTAATGTCCCGAGCACCGTGGTGAACAAACTCCTCGTGTCGCTACACTGCTACCAGGTAATGTCCCGAGCACCGTGGTGAACAAACTCCTCGTGTCGCTACACTGCTACCAGGTAATGCGGTGCAGTTGAAACTGGATACAAGAGAAACCTGGTTGAAATGAACGATTTTCATTCAGGTCCAATTTACCTATCTTTTTTTTATCGTAAAAAAAAAAAAATAGGTAAATGTTTCACAGCCTTTTTTAGTGTTTCAGAGCCTTTTTACTTCGTAGCCATGAAACAGGAGCTACTGTAGACGCTTGTGGTCTGTGTTGTAGCCTGTAGCCTGCCCATCCTTAGTATGCCTTCCCCAAGTGAAGTAATATTCACGTGGTTCCGGTTGACATTTCCCATGTGAAGAGTCATAGTCGGAAAGGTTTTAGTTGGTAAGAGTCCAACATTATCTGGCGAGTTTCGGTGATGGGTTTGCAGGGTTGAGTTTTTCAATCTCTGTACATCCGTCGCAGAAATTGCCATTTATCCATGAGGATTTTCTTCGCCGTCATATAACATTTACATGGTTTCAAAAAAAAAAAAAAAAAAAAAAAAGAGTATGCCTTCCCTTCTGATGGGCGAGAAGTGACACAATACTTCCCATTTAGGTGCTGCGTCATCACGAGCGCACCGGAAGGTATTCCTTACAAACAATTGTAACCAAATTAAGAATACAAATTTTTGTCGGCACGGGGGATCGAACCCAGGACCTTCCGCATGGCAAGCGAGTGCTTTACCACTGAGCTAATCGCGCGCTCTATTGCCTTTAAGGGAATATAACCTATTTATAAGAAAAACCTTTATACAGGGTGTCCCACCAAACTTGGACACCTCAAATTACTCGGCCCCTGAAAGAGTTTTTGAAAAATAAAAAAATCTAGGGTACATGTGCTAATTATGCGGTTTAAGTTATGAAATTTTTTTTATACAGGGTGGTTCAAAAGTCAGAAATTGAGGTGTCAACTTTCGATTTTTAAATGGATCGACCTGAATTTTATTTGATAATTTTACTTCTAAATGATTTCTGAGTACTTTTTTAAACAAAAATATTACATACAGGGTGGTTTTTTTTCGACCAATTTTTTTTCTAAATCTTGAATAACTCAAGTTCGGTTAATTTTTTCGATAACAAGAAGAGAATGTGTTTGTGTGATGAATACACGCACTTTCAATTGGCATAAAAAAAAATTATACAGGGTGGTTCACAAGTGAAATAATGACTTGATTTTTTTTTAAACCGAGTTTTTTTAATTTTTTATTTAGGATTAATAAATTTCGTCTAATTTTACACATTTTTCGTTAGTCATATCGAAAAACAAAACAAAAGTGTTGTACAGGGTGAGACATAATTTTTTTGTAACACCCTGTATATGGGCAGTCGAAGAGACGCAAAATTAAATATAAAGACTAAATAAGCAAGAAAAACTTTGGTTTTTAATTAAACTAAAAAGTTATGGTTTTTTAACTAATATTGTCGCATGGACCACCCTGTAGATATTTTCTTAAACTATCATGTAGGTACTCTAAGTTGTATAAAATTCAACGAACACTTCGAATCATGTGGGAAAAACAAGTAAAAAACACGAATTTGAAGCCATTTTCAGTTTGGTGTCCACACTGAATGATTTTAAAACTTGATATAAGAAGTAGGTAGGTGTAGACACAAAATTGAGCATGACTTTTTGAATTCATTTTTTTTTCTTTCAGATTTGGACTCCTCGTTGAATTTTAGACAGTTTCGACTACCCATATGATGGTTTAAGAAAATATCTACAGGGTGGTCCATGCGACAATATTAGTTAAAACACCATAACTTTTTAGTTTAATTAAAAATCAAAGTTTTTCTTGCATATTTAGTCTTTATATTTAATTTTGCGTCTCTTTGACAGCCCATATACAGGGTGTTCCAAAAAAATTATGTCTCACCCTGTACAACACTTTTGTTTTGTTTTTCGATATGACTAACGAAAAATGTGTAAAATTAGACGAGATTTATTAATCCTAAATAAAAAATTAAAAAAACTCGGTTTTAAAAAAAATCAAGTCATTATTTCACTTGTGAACCACCCTGTATAAAAAATTTTGATGCCAATAAAAAGTGCGTGTATTCATTACACAAACACTCTTTATTCTTGTTATCGAAAAAATTAAAAGAACTTGAGTTATTCGAGATTTAGAAAAAAAATTGGTCGAAAAAAAACCACCCTGTATGTAATATTTTTGTTTAAAAAAGTACTCAGAAATCATTTAGAAGTAAAATTATCAAATAAAATTCAGGTCGATCCATTTAAAAATCGAAAGTTGACACCTCAATTTCTGACTTTTGAACCACCCTGTATAAAAAAAAATTCATAACTGAAACCGTATAATTAGCACATGTACCCTAGATTTTTTTATTTTTCAAAAACTCTTTCAGGGGCCGAGTAATTTGAGGTGTCCAAGTTTGGTGGGACACCCTGTATACAGTATGTTTCAGAAAAGGTGGCCACCCCCTCGTAACTTTTGAACGCGAAGGAATTTTTCAATTCTGTAAAGTCCTAGGTATAGGAAGTGCCCTATGGCCCATCCTGTGGTCATATTTAATTTTGGCCCCGGTCGGCCCTTCCGGCTTTTAGGCCATATTTTTTCATTTTTCTCGCGAATTTTAAATGGAATGCTATATTTTTTATTCCTGTTAATTAAAGTCTAAGTTAGGCTGAGTATAATGAGCTTTTCAAATTTTCAAAAACCTTATCAGGGGCGGAGCTAGTAGGGTGCAAGTTTCAAAACTATTACACCCTATATTTCAGCGTTAGTTAGATTTTTTAGTACTTTTTTTATGTTTATAGGTTCAAAATATTGTTTTACACCATATGAAATCAAAAAAATATTCTTGTTTACTTTTAATCAGGGTCATAGTAAGGTTTTTGTAAAAGTACTTTTTTTCTCACGTCAATTTTTCCGTAAATTAATGGTGTTCTCGAAATTGGCATTTTTAGAGGTGAAAGTCTGCAGTGACATATGTTTTTTATGCTTTAAATCGAAAGAAAACTTAACGGAGAAGCGATTAAGATCATAAAAAAAGCCATTTAACCTGCTAGTTTTTTCACGACAGTGTCCGGTAAAGTGGGTGAATTTCGTATTGGATTTTTTTTGTTGTTGAGGAAACCCAATTGGCATAGAAAATAAATAATATCTAATAAGGGAATAATACTTCAATAAACATAACTAAATGCGAAATTAAATGAAGATTATTTCTTCTAAATCAGTGGCGGATATTTTTTTTTTTTCTCTCTCTTTTTTTCACTTTTCAAAGTTTAAGTTGTATCAAAATTGTCGGATAATGCTGCTTTCAAAGTCGGCCTAGGGGTCCCCTCTTGAGACAATTTTAGTTGGTAAGTTGGTAAAATCTGTAGAAAACACATTGTCAATAATTCTGGAGTCAGTCCGATGGCGCTTTGAATGCAACGATTCTTCTAGGATCACCGAAGTTAAGCAACGTCTAGCGAGGAGACTGGTATTCCGGCCTAACCCAGGCTGGGTGAGATAAATGTGTTTAGGAGGTTGGTGAGTTTCTTGCGAATGGAGGGTTATGATATGACCATGCAGTTGAAACGCGATATTAAACCCAAATTAAAAAAAAATCATACTGGTGTTGCTAGTAATGAATACCAATTCTCTAAATAAAAATCTAATTATCTCAAAATTTAAGAGAAAAAAATACAAGGTCAAGTACCAAACTCTTGAGGGTGAAAATTAAACCAATTCAATTATTTTAAAGAGGAGAAGAGAGAGAGAAAAAGAGAGAGAAAAAAAAAAATATCCGGCACTGATTTAGAAGAAATAATCTTCATTTAATTTCGCATTTAGTTATGTTAATTGAAGTATTATTCCCTTATTAGGTATTATTTATTTTCTATGCCAATTGGGTTTCCTCAACAACAAAAAAAATCCAATACGAAATTCACCCACTTTACCGGACACTGTCGTGAAAAAACTAGCAGGTTAAATGGCTTTTTTTATGATCTTAATCGCTTCTCCGTTAAGTTTTCTTTCGATTTAAAGCATAAAAAACATATGTCACTGCAGACTTTCACCTCTAAAAATGCAAATTTCGAGAACACCATTAATTTACGGAAAAATTGACGTGAGAAAAAAAGTACTTGTACAAAACCTTACTATGACCCTGATTAGAAGTAAACAAGAATATTTTTTTGATTTCATATGGTGTAAAACAATATTTTGAACCTACGAACATAAAAAGAGTACTAAAAAATCTAACTAACGCTGAAATACAGCGTGTAACAGTTTTGAAACTTGCACCCTACTAGCTCCGCCCCTGATAAGGTTTTTGAAAATTTGAAAAGCTCATTATACTCAGCCTAACTTAGACTTTAATTAACAGGAATAAAAAATATAGCATTCCATTTAAAATTCGCGAGAAAAATGAAAAAATATGGCCTAAAAGCCGGAAGGGCCGACCGGGGCCAAAAATAAATATGACCACAGGATGGGCCATAGGGCACTTCCTATACCTAGGACTTTACAGAATTGAAAAATTCCGTCGCGTTCAAAAGTTACGAGGGGGTGGCCACCTTTTCTGAAACATACTGTATATATTGTATAAGAGAAAAAATTCTCGTCCCTTGAGTTATCATATATCCAGGTTTGACTGTATTTTAGGTTTTGGGTTTTAACATTCTTTTTGAGATTTTGACTACATAGTAATATGTTATGGGCTTACTACCAAAATGATGGACCTCAATAGTTCTTATTAGACGGTATAAATAAGCTGATATTGTTAATATCACAGTCCGAGATAGAGGTTTTACCCTCCATTTGCTGTAAACTTACTCGTACCAATCAGCTCCTCACATTAACCTCGCTCAGCCTAGACTGGGCTGGGATTAGCCGACATCACTAAGTGAGGTTCTGTTTTAACTTACATACTGGACGATTTGGCTTTCGTTTGTCAGTCTGTCTGTTTCATACTTTTTAATTAAAACCTATCGAGTGGGGTATTAAATGAAAGGTCTCGATGTCCTTCCGCGATAACTCTTGAACGAATTTTTCAAAATTGTTGTATGCATGTTCATTGGGATCCTAGAATTAAGCCACTCGGGGTCAAACGGGGGCCGTTCTGGTGAAAATTGAAAACGATTTTTTCTATTTTTATTGAAACAAGCAAGGCTCTTGAAATTTCTTAGCGTCTTTGAGAAATATATTTGAGTTCATTAGTGAAATTTGGTGATCGTGAAAGCTGAGGGGGCCACACTATGGTAAAAAATCGAAAAAGGTCCATTTCATACTTTTTAATTAAAACCTATCGAGTGGGGTATTGAATGAAAGGCCTCGATGTCCTTCCGCGATAACTCTTGAACGGATTTTTCAAAATTGTTGTATACATGTTTGATGTTCATTGGG
>CM044962.1:15026502-15081729 GCA_024516035.1 Bactericera cockerelli | reverse complement strand
TGAGAAGTCTCTATGGTCGTCGACTAGTGTAGGCAAAACACTAAGTTTGCAAGGTGACCTGAGTTCGAATCCCAGCTAGGTAGAATTTTTTTTACTCGGTATTTTGGATGTCCGGTTTTCTCTTATATCTCGTGAGACAAAAAAACAGTAGTTGCTAGTTTGAGTCAACCTCCTATGACCGTTTACTTTCGAACGAAGTGAGAATTCTTTAAGTCAATCAACATTGATTTGTTACAATTTAACTATCCATCTACCTATGTATATTGTATGTAACGTGATACAAGTTGCATTTTTTGTCCAATCGAGCTGTAATTTTCATGTTATGTTACATTGATGTATAATTTTATTATTAAATGTATGTATATCTAGTAAATGTATATTTGTATATGCTTGCCTATTGATGTATAATTTTATTATTAAACTAGCGGGCTGTCGCCCGCTTTGCAGGCCGAGGCATGGCCGTGAAAGCAAAAAATCCTTTTTCGCCAATGGCAGGTGTTGTAGTGGGAATTTCGAAAAATCCCGTCTTTTTGCACATCTAGACTATAAGACAAAGCTACCTACCAAATTTCAGCTTCCTAGGACTTACGGTTTGGGCTGTAGAGCGATGATGAGTCAGTGAGTGGTCAGTCAGTGACTTTGACATTTTTTTTTTTTTTTTTAATTGGGGTTTAACGTCGCTTTCAACTGCCATGGTCATATTACAACGGGGGTTTTACCCTCCATTCGCAGGAAACTCACAAACCTGCTACTCACATTGACCTCACCCAGCCTGAGTGGGGCCGGGAAAAGCCACCAGCGTCACGAGAATTAGACATTTATATATTAAGATTTATATATTATAGACTTTGACATTTATATATTAAGATGTATATCTAGTAGAACTTCTCACTTTTTCTGTTTGTACTGGTTATGCTGAAACCATGTTTGGCAAATTTAAGTTGGGCAAAAATATGGGTCAAGATTTCTTATGGCCATAGTAAGAAGCAATTTTAGAACATACAATAACGCTCAGCACTTTCATTTCCTCTTTATTTTACCAGTATCGAATTTCCATCTACCTACCCTGTACGTACATAATATGATTAAAATTATATGGTAAACAAACCCCTTTGTCCGTTTTTTTAACGCGCTCATAACTAATTTTACAATACAAGGTTAAAGCACTAGTTGATTATGAATGAATTTATTGTTAATAGATTTAAGATTAAATAGGTATGTTTTTTTTTCATTATTTTTTACTGGTTGAAGTTCCACAAAAGAAGCACCAATCATCACACCGAGAACTATTTTGAAATATTGTGACCAGTTGATTGCATTTGGTTTTAACGTCCTGACTTGAAGTAGTCAGGACGGGGGGTTTTACCCTTCATTCGCTGGGAATCGTTTCAGCTACTCACATTAACCTCACCCAGCCTGGGTAGGCCGGTAATTCCAGCCTCACGTGTTTGGAGGGGAAATAATTTTATTCGAAAAGTCTGCCCCAACCGGGAATCGAACTCGGGATGTCTGGACTACGCGCAGTAGTCACAAGCATTACGCCACGGAGTTTGGCCACTGAAAGTCTAAATAAAGCATTTGTTTGGATCAATACTTCTGTATTTTGAAACGTAAATTACCTCGATCTCATTCAAAATTTACAAATACCTATATTGTATAAATAAAAACACTGCCAATTATGGACACAATACTTCCTCGTGATTGTTTCACATTGTATACACGTGCCAATTTTGAGATTTTATACTAAATCACTTGTATCTCCAAAACCGCTTTACTGCGATTTTCTTCAAATTTGTTTGATATGGTAGAATACTATATTTCCTATATTTTAGATTCTACAAAAAATTCTGTGTCGGCAAGGGGTGTAGACATTATTTTTTAAATTTTTATCAAAAATTTCGGATTTTCTTAAAAATCAGAGTTAAATTATAATTAATTAAAATATATATTTAATAGCCTATGTAAAGCAATAATATGTACATCCATACAAAATTTCATCAAAATCGGATGTACCGTTCTTGAGATATAAGCGTTTAAGTAAAAAGTTAGTGGTCAGGCGCATGGTCTCTTTCACCCAGAACCGCTAGTACGAATTTAAAATGGGACCATCTACAGAACTTCTCATATAAGTGTGCAAAATTTCATCAAAATCCGTTGAGTAGTTTCTCAGATTTGCGCGTTACAAGGAATATTTTTGACGGACCGACAGACGGACACAAAACCAAAGTTGCTCAGCAGGTTATGAAACGTCCAGAAATATAAAAAAATATCGGAGCCAAAAAATATTTTTTTTTACAAAAACGAACACAATAGGTAATTCCGATTTCTAATATTAGAAATTTCTCGGAAGTAAAATTAGTCCTTACTAATTGCCAACAATACTGAACCGGGGTAATTTTCTGTTAGTGAAGCTCTGCAGTGGGTTTCAAATTTTGAAAAGATCAACAAAATTGTTGAGCGATATTTAGTGTCTCTCAAAGGATCACACTTGTTATCTCAAGATTTGTTCTCTCTTCAGCAAGCTCTGTGAAATTTTCTTTCAGTATCTATTTAAAGTTTTTTTTTTCTTCTTCTTCTTTTTTTTTCTTCTTGCAACTCATTATAATTATTTACAGAACAGTGCTTGGATCACAATATAATTTTCGAGCATGCACCTCAATATATCTATTACCGTAAACAAAGTAGTGTCACCTCACTAGTTAAATATAATTCACCCAACATATTTCTATGTTATAGTTATAATGTTACTGCGTATCGCAACATCCTTAAATTAAAAGTCGAACTTATATTTCTTTACCTATGCTATTGAAAATGAGTCTAAAACATTGAAAATTAAAGATTGTTTTTTCTTATAAGTTAAGTTTTTTTCATAAATCAGATGAAATTCAATTAAATCAAAAAGTAGTGATATCCCCCAAAAAAACACTTCGTGTAAAAACAGTCGTCAAGTGTGGAATGATCAAAAAGAACTGATATCAAAAACGTCAATTTTCTATGGTTGAAGGAATTATTTTTCACGTAATTAGTCTTTATAATTCAACCAAAATAATAGTCTTACAACAACACTACACCCTGGACCAAACTTCAATTTGGTATTTTAAGAACAATGTTGCATAATTACAGAACCACGTCCTTGACTACTGCACACTATTTTGTATGCAACATTTGCAACACATAAATTTCAGAACAAAACTGTGTGCAGTAGTCAAGGACGTGGTTCTGTAATTATGCAACATTGTTCTTAAAATACCAAATTGAAGTTTGGTCCAGGGTGTAGTGTTGTTGTAAGACTATTATTTTGGTTGAATTATAAAGACTAATTACGTGAAAAATAATTCCTTCAACCATAGAAAATTGACGTTTTTGATATCAGTTCTTTTTGATCATTCCACACTTGACGACTGTTTTTACACGAAGTGTTTTTTGGGGGATTTCTGCATACCTTTTATAGTTTCAAGTATTAATTTTTTATAGGATAGGAGATATAGCCTTTTATAAGAAAACCGTATTTCTTTTTTCTTTTTTTTTCTGGTTATTTTGGAGCTGCGATTGTGGTATTTTTTGAGAGTCCTAATCAAAAGAAATAATATTTTGACATAACCAAAGTATTTCACTGGACCGAAATTGAGTTATAGCCTTTTACAAGAAAATCGGATTTCTTTTTTCTTTTTTTTCTGGATATCCTAGATATGTATTTTTAGTGTTTTTAGAAAGGTCTAGTCAATGGAAACGAGCACAGTTAATTTCAGATGGTTGAAACAAGTAGAAAAGTATTTAAAGCCCTCTAAAGGAATATCTATAATGAACCCCGGAGCCACGCCTATTTATCCCAAGTGGATGACTGAAACTTCTTTCTAAAGGTCTCATTACGCAGAATTATACTACGATGTAAATAAAATTTTAAAAAATCAGCGACAGTGTGAGACATAAAAAGAAAAAACTGAATTTTAATTTATGAGAGAAACAAAAAATCTTCACCTCACACAGAACCTAATTCATGCGGATTACGTCCTCGCTTCATCCAAGCTGCCAGCAGACCGACTTATTAGAACGGGAATAATAACGTCCTATAACTTCGTTCAAAGATTTCTACATCACGATAATATTATCATAACAATCATAATTATATTTCAAAGGTAAAACATCTTCAAACTCACTACTGAGAGGAAGCGTGCCTCTCATATTATTAGAAAAGTATAAATATTGGCCAGTAAGAGGCAGAATATTGATTAATGTAAATCAAATGATAAAAATAAAATATTAGTAGACGATCACAGAGTAGTCTCTGTGACCGTCGACTGGTGTAGGTAAAACACAAAGTTTGCAAGGTGACCTGGGTTCGAATCCCGGCTAGGTAGAATTACTTCCAAGAAATTTCTAATATTAGAAATCGGAAGTATTGTGTTCGTTTTTGTAAAAAAAAATATTTTTTTGCTCCGATTTCAATTTTTTTCAGATTTCTGGACGTTTCATAACCTCCTGAGCAAATTTGGTTTTGTGTCTGTCTGTCGGTCTGTTAAAACGATTCCTTGTAACGCGCAAATCTCGGAAACTACTCGACCGATTTTGATGAAATTTTGCACACATCTAGGAGACATTCTGTAGATGGTCCCATTTTAAATTCATCGAATTCGTACTAGCGGTTCTTGGTGAAAGAGCCCATGCGCCTGACCACTAACTTTTTACTTAAACGCTTATATCTCGTGAACGGTACACCCGATTTTAATGAAATTTTGTGTGTGTATGCATATAATTGTTTTACATAGGCTATTTATATATATTTTTTAATTAATTATAATTAGACTCTGATATTTAAGAAAATCCGAAATTTTGGACAAAAAAGTCAAAAAATAAGGACCACGACTTGCCGATACAGAAATTTTTGTGGAATCTAGAATGTAGAAAAAACGATTTTCTACCATATAAAACAAATTTGAAGAAAATCGGTGCAGTCGTTTTGGAGATACAAGTAATTTAGTATAAAATCTCAAAATTGGCACGTGTTAACAATGTGAAACAATCACGAGGAAGTATAGAGTCCATAATTGGCAGTGTTTTTTTTACTCTGTACTTTGGATGGCCGGTTTTCTGTTATATCTCGTGAGAAAAAAACAAACAGTAGTTACTAGTTTGAGTCAACCTCCTATGACCGTTTAATTTCGAATGAAGTGATTATGGTTTAACTCGATCAACATTGATATGTCACAATCTAACTAACGGTCTACCTATACTATGTATGTAACGTGATATAAGTTGCATATTTTGTCCAATCGAGCTGAAATTTTCAGGGCATGTTTCATGGATACATGTTTGCCTATTAATTAATAATGATTAAATGTATATCTATCCAGCCTCCGTGGCTTAATGGTTGTGACTACTGCCCGTAGTCCAGAGTTCCCGAGTTGGAACTCGATAACTCTGGACTTGAGTTGACTCTCGGTTGGGGCAGACTTTTCGACGAAAATTCTGTTTCATCCAAACACGTGAGGCTTACATTTCCAGCCCTACCCAGGCTGGGTGAGGTTAATGTGGATAGCTGGTACGATTCCCAGCGAATGGAGTGTAAAAACCCCGTCCTGACTATCTCAGTCAGGACGTTAAAACCAAATAGAATCAACTGGTCACAATAGATCTAATTAGGTCGCAGTGTTAATTGTAAGGGTTTCATTGGAAACCCTGCAACCAGGTCAGATAATCTAGAACAATTTCTTACTTTTTCTGTTTATACTGATTATGCTGAAATGACACCATGTTTAGCAACTTACCGACCTCAGTAGCTTGATCGATAAGGCAGTGGACTTGTAACCTAGAGGTCGGTGGTTCAAGTCCCGGTTTCAGCGTGGATTTAGTAAAGCGAGTTTGAGTAGTTGTGACTTAACTTAAATGTTTAGGAACTTGAATTTAGGCAAATATGTGGGTCATAATATCTTAAAGCCATAGTAAGAAACAGTTTCAAATAATCGGACGGTTTAGGGAAGTGCAGATTATGTAACTCAGTTTATAAACTAGGACGTAGAACTTCTAATTTATTGAAACACTAGCGGTTTACACCCTCCGCTTCGCCAGCCCATCACACACACACAACACATCACACCACACCACACCACCACACACAACACACACACACCACACACAAATCACACATCATACACTCACATCACACAAGAACACACACCACACACACACACCACACACACACACACACACACACACACACACAAAACACACACATACCACATTCACACCACACCGCACAGAAAAATAAAAATGTGAGAAAAAATTGTGTCACAATCCACTTTTTGTCCTTACCCGGCATAGCTCAAGAAAGGCACATCAGAATTTTGCGATTGATATGTCAAAGGAAAGCTCAGACCCTTGTCTCAAACTTTCTCACTTTGAGTTGATATGTCGTCACTTCAAAATTTAAAAAAAAAATGTCATTTAGGTCACAATATTTTACGCGTTATCCATCCATTTTTTTACCTTACCTGGCGTAGGCGTAGCTCAAGAACGGCTGATCAGAAATTCGCGATGGATATGTCAATTGAAAGCTCAAACCCTTGCCTAAAACTTTCTGGCTTTGTGTTGATAGGTCTTTGCAACAAATTTCGAGAAAAAATGTCATTTAGGTCTAAAAACGTAAATAAAAATTGTGTCGCCCTTCCAAGTTTTAGGACTTGCCCTTTTGGCTGGCGCACCAGTTAGAATTTAATGAAATCCTTTCTTATTGCACATCTATAATAGAGAGTCAAGCTATATATTAATTTTCAGCCACCAGAAATTTACCGGTACGGAGAAACAGTGATGAAAATGTGAAAAGATGAAAAAGCGCGTTTTTTCAGGCAAATGCGCCCTTTTTTCCCCCGTGGCGGGCGCCCGAGTGGGAATATTTCAAAATCCTTTCTTAGTGTGCATTTAAGACCTAAAAGTGATTTAGTTAGTGTACTGAATGATGAAGGAACCGGTGCTTTTGTACTTGGTTCTTGAGTCATTACTCGAATCCACTATTCCATTTACAATCGCTCTCAGAATCTCAAAAACCAAGTATAAAGAACCTGGGTGAATACTAGGTACTTTTATGTAATCGATTACTGAAGTACCGGTTCTATGAAATACTCGGTATTACCCATCTCTAATTATTGTCAACAATACTGAAACGGGGTACTTTTCTGTAAATGAATCTAGCAGTTGGTTTCAAAATTTGAAAAGATCAACAAAATTGTTGAGCGCTATTTAGTGTCACTGAAAGGATCACACTTGTTATCTCAAGATTTCTCCTCTCTTCAGAAAGTATACTATAAAATTTTCTCTCAGCATCTTTCTAAAGTTTCTTTTTTGTTTGCGGGGCTTGGTGGAAAAAGGGCGTGAGTCGATTTACGCCCTTTTTGCATCACTGATTGAGGAAAATCAATTAAATCAAAAAGTAGTGATATCCCCCAAAAACACTTCGTGTAAAAATAGTCGTCAAGTGTTGGAATAATTAAAAAGAACTGATATCAAAAACGTCAATTTTCTATGTTTCAAGGAATTATTTTTCACGTCATTAGTCACACAACAAAATAATACTCTTGAAAGAACCATGTTGTATAGTTACAGAACCACGTCCTTGACTACTGCAAACTGTTTTGTTAGCAGATTACTACACATAAATTTCAGAACAAAACAGTGTGCAGTAGTCAAGGACGTGGTTCTGTATCTATACAACATGGTTCTTTCAAGAGTATTATTTTGTTGTGTGACTAATGACGTGAAAAATAATTCCTTGAAACATAGAAAATTGACGTTTTTGATATCAGTTCTTTTTAATTATTCCAACACTTGACGACTATTTTTACACGAAGTGTTTTTGGGGGATACAGATTACTTAGAGCACGACAAAATAAATTTCTGCTCCGACTGCCGCCGTATGATATCCCCAGTAGTATATAATTATGTAGACAGACATGGATGACGTATATGTATGGGGTCGCCAGACCGCAACTGATGTCAACCCTCATAGCGTCAAGCGGGATGCCATTGGAAACAAGAGTAAAATAGAAAATTCCAGGAAATAATCGAACTCTATGGATATTGTTTCCACCCAAGGTGGCCATATCGCCTGACGCTTGCTTACCGTTCGATGTATTACAGAGTGGCCGAAAAGTCTCGGACGGATTTTTATATATTTTTAAAGGCTCAAGAAAAGAATCTGAGTTTCTATCAGTATTATCAAAATTTTAGTATTATCAAACTTTTAGTTTCATCAAAATTTTTACAAGCTGTAGAAATGTAAAAATAGTTAAATAAACATCAATACTTTGATCAAACCAACACTTGATTAACCCTGCGGAATTATCGACTTTTCTTATGGATGAAAAAATTAAACCCACTGAGTCTGAAACACCAATTCAGTGCATCAGTTGAGGAAAGATCAGCGGGGTTGATTAAAGATCCGTTTTATCAAAGTATCGATTGAGGGTTTGATTTCGTGAATAATTCAATGTAGATTTTAAAAAATAAAATAATTAAAAGTTAGTTATTATGTCACTACTTTTAGGACACCCTGTAAAAATCTTGATACTTATATTGCCAAAAAATGAAAAAAAATAAAATAAAAAAATATTAAGTTCGAACTTCTTATATATTTTTCTAGGTTTCTTTAGCCGTTAAGGAGATGAAAATCAGTCCTGGAACTTTTCCACCACCATCTATTATACAGGTACCGATGCCTCTTATGCACGGTTAAATTATTTATTTTGCTTAACGCTCTATGCTCCAGTCTTAGCTGGAAAAGTATGGGCAAATACCAATAACAGAAAAAGTCGAATTGAGAAATAATATTTTTTGCACCTTCTTCTGCAAAACACCTCGTTCAACATTTTACTTCTGATAAATTTCGAATATCTTAGGTTCGTTTTGTAAAAAAAAAAAAAATCTTGGCTCAACTTCCGATTTTCTAGCGAAATTAGGTAATAGGTTCATTAATATGTACCTACCACCGCCAATGCATTACAGTCTTAGGTTAGGGCCTTGAGGGAGAGGGACTCACCTGTGAACAGAAAGCAACAACAGTTTGTACATTGACGTTATATATTATAACCTATAAGTATTTATGTTATTAAATTTATGAACATCATTACGTATATATTGACTTTATTAATTATTTGAGTTACACGTATGTAACGCAATTTTAGGCAAAAAGAACATTTTTTTTCTTCTTCAAAATTGAGTTATTGGTGAGCTCTATTGAGCAGCGAAACCAGATTTTTGTTTACTGTTACAGAGATTTTTAAGTTAAAAACAAGTTATGTGTAGGTTATACAAGTTATAGGCATAAAAAAAATGTTTTTTTTTTTTTTTTTTTTTTTTTTGGCATTCGTGAAACTCTCAAAAATGTGGCCTATAACACGTTCTCTCATCACCTCTCAGATTTAGGTACACCAGGTATTTGGGTGGGGAATTGAGATTGTCACATTTTTGATTTTGTTCCACGCGGAGCAACACGTCATGTCTCTTTTCCCATCATCACCTTGGATATACACAGGGGCAGTAGTTACCCCTACAAGTCATTTTAGATGGGGGAAACCTAGCAAACTTTCTCAAGTAAAACAAGGAATGCCCAATAGTAATGACTCATTATTTCAGGCTGTCACACAACGCCCAGTAAACAAAAAAATATATAGGGCGAAATTAATAGACAACATGAATAACTTAAGTCATTGCGAAGCGTCGGTTTTCCCTATTTTACACAGTACGCAATCCGAGACTTAACGCCACAGAGGTAGGATTACAAAACGTCTATTAATTCCGCCCTTAGTGTTGTTACTGGGCGTAATATCGATATCTCTAGTCCAAGGAGATGACGTGTTACCTAACTATACAAAACACACCAAAATAACTACATTTTGCATGGAAATTCTTATCCGCAGAATCTTGATGCTTGTAGTTTGGGTTTCAAGTCCGGAGCGTGACCTAATTTAGTAAAGCAGATTTGAGTAATTTAACTGATGTGACATCGTGACATCAGTACATCACTCCTATGTGTTTTTATACATTCGAGTATTAGAGAAGCAATTTCAAAAAAAAAAAAAAAAAAAAAAAAAACCGATGTAATATAGAAGCAACGTTAAAACAAATACAACATTGGACATTTAGTTAAAATCGTACGACTGGTTATTTTTCTGTCTCCCTAGCTAGTGTTTCTCTCCTTCTAGAGAAAGATTTTAACAGGATTTTTAATAGAAAGTAAGCAAAACAAACATTAAACTTGATGTAGCCTATCGTTCAGGGTAACCAGACTTAAACCGTCATTAGCAAAGCTTACAAGTTCCCTAGTGATAAAGACCTCAGAGGAAAAAAAGTACAATTTAAAAAGTACAACTTTAGAAAGTAAAACTTGAAGCTTTTCATATCCGTTTGCAGGCCGAACGCAAGGAAAGGTGGGATTATTAGCTTTTGGTTAAAAGTTCTCTGGCTTATTAGGAAGGATGTGCTGGAGACCGGGGGTTCAATGCCCCACCACAACATCTTTTCTAATTTCTTCGTCCACTAGAAAACTATAAGGCAAGCAGTCACCAAGACCAAGTAGTGTGGAACACTAAAGTTTATCACGCACGGTAAGATTTGTCCTGCTCTGTACTTGAATGTCCGAAATTCATTCATACCTTTTGAGGAAAAATGAGTATATATTTGTATGAAATGTATGAATTTAATAAAACGATTAAATTTGGAATTTCGTGCTGCTGAGCTACCCATAAAATGTGACATTAAAACACAAAAAGAAACCACATACATAGAGAATGCTCAATAGATATTAGACAGGGCAGTGGATTATTAGCTTGTAAACTTGAAATCGTTGGTGGTTGAGTTCAAAGAAAGATGAGCTTCTGTAAAGTTGACTTAAGTAATTTTAATAATATCTGACTGTTTTGATGGTAACTGCATTGAAAACCTAAAATATATACATCCATTTTGTACGCACCTTTAATACAGACCATTAAAAATCCACTAGTCAAGGTTTCTAAAGAACCTACCCTTTCCTGAGTTTTACGAAAGTCCTTGATTCTTTCTTCATTTAATGTTCGCCTTTTTTCGTGAAAAAACAAAGTTTTTTATACTTTTGTGTTGGAGGAAAAAAACATTGGATAAAACAAACATTAAGAGAGGGAGATAAGAGAGAGAGGGAGAGAGAGAGAGAGGAAGAGAAAGGGGAAGAGAGAGGGAGAAAGAGAGTAAAGGAAAATGAAGTTAAATACAATGTTCTTTGAAATACCTTTATCTTCACTTCTTCCTGCCTTTCTTCCCTCTCTGTTCCTTTCTTTGTCTATCTCTTTTCACTCTTAACTTTCTCTCTCACTCTTTTCAAATTCTGTCGATAATATTCTGTATCATACCTGCTACAATGTATCTATATCCTAAATGTGAAAGTTAATACTCACTCACTCTCGTGACACTCACCCAGTCACTCATTCATTCATCTCGATTTCTCAGCACTGGTATATCTTAGGAGGCCGATGAAATGAAATTTGGTATGATTTTGGTCATGTATAGGCCACTTGGTCACTGATTTTGGTCATGTATAGGGCTTAGGTGCGCACAAAGAAAGGATTTTGAAATATAATCACTGGGGTGTCAGCCGCGGGGAAAAAAGGGCACATTTACATGAAAAAAAAACGCGCTCTTTCATCTTTTCACCTTTTCATCAATGTTTTGCCGTAGCGGTAAATTTCTGGTGGCTGAAAATTAATAATATATAGGTTGACTCTTTATTGTAGAATGTAGATGTGCAATAAGAAAGGATTTTATTATATTCCAACTGAGCGCCAGCCGCGGGGAAAAGGGCGAGACCTAAAATATTGGATGGGCGACTGAATATTTTATTTTAGGTTTTTACCTAAATGACATTTTTTCTCAAAATTTGAAGTGACGACCTATCAACTCAAAGCAACTCAAAGTTAAAAGTGCTCATTCAGTATATTATAAGGGTAAGTCTGGCATCTCATGTGGCTCAAGAGCCTATTCGGGTAATTCGGGCAATATGAGTTTCCAGAGCTGGCACTAAAGACGAAAAAAATGAGATATCATAAATCAAAATCAAAATTGGTCCATTATTCTAGGCTGTAGGACCTGTAGGTCTCTCAGGTAACAAATTGTCATTTTCAAAAAATATCTCTAGGTATAGGTTCTTCTTACTTTTTGACTTAGCGCTGCTGGCTTACATAGTTTGCTGTTTTGTAAAGACAGCTTGGAATTTTTTAAAACGGATTTTATAATGATACCTACCTACATTTAATTTTCATTCAAGATTTCATCAGTGATCTCATCCTCCTCTTTCCCCTCCTCCCTTCCTTTTCCCTCTCCATCTGCTTTATGTCACCTCCTCTTTCTGCTCCTCCTCCCCCTCTCCCTTTGCTCTATCTCAACTCCTCTTTTCGACTTTTCCATCTAATTTTCACCATCCTTCTAATTTTCCTCCTCACTTTCTTTGCTTCGGTTTCTTCTCTTTATCCTCTTCCTTCCTTCCTCCTCTCTGCCTCTGTCCTTTCTTCTCTTCCTGATACTCTTCTCTACAACCTCTTCCTTCCTTTCTCCTCTCTGCCTCTGTTCTTTCTTCTCTTCCTGATACTCTTCTCTACATCCTCTTCCTTCCTTTCTCCTCTCTGCCTCTGTCCTTTCTTCTCTTCCTGATACTTCTCCTACTCTTCTCTACAACCTCTTCCTTCCTTTCCCCTCTCTACCTCTGTTCTTTCTTCTCTACCTGATACTTCTCCTATTCTTCTCTACAACCTCTTCCTTCCTTTCCCCTCTCTGCCTCTGTTCTTTCTTCTCTACCTGATACTTCTCCTATTCTTCTCTACAACCTCTTCCTTCCTTTCTCCTCTCTACCTCTGTTCTTTCTTCTCTACCTGATACTTCTCCTATTCTTCTCTACAACCTCTTCCTTCCTTTCCCCTCTCTACCTCTGTTCTTTCTTCTCTACCTGATACTTCTCCTACTCTTCTCTACATCCTCTTCCTTCCTTTCTCCTCTACCTGATACTTCTCCTATTCTTCTCTACAACCTCTTCCTTCCTTTCTCCTCTCTACCTCTGTTCTTTCTTCTCTACCTGATACTTCTCCTATTCTTCTCTACAACCTCTTCCTTCCTTTCTCCTCTCTACCTCTGTTCTTTCTTCTCTACCTGATACTTCTCCTATTCTTCTCTACAACCTCTTCCTTCCTTTCTCCTCTCTACCTCTGTGCTTTCTTCTCTTCCTGTTAATTCTACCTCCCCTTTCTTCTCCTCCCCATTTCTCCCTTCCCTTTCTCTCTCCCTCCCCCTCGGAATCCTGTGACAATGTTATCTCTTAATCCTTGTCCTATTTAACGTTGCTTATCCTACTCAGCTCTTTCGCTTCATTATAAATTGTATTATCATGTCTTTTTCTACATTACATTTGTGGTTATTATTTCTATTTTTTTTTTTTTTTTTTTTTCATGACATAAAAATGTTTGCTTTTTATGTTTACTAGTTGTCCTTTTTTGCATAATATTTCAATTCTACTTTTTGCTTGTCTAGTTAGGGTTTTGGGAGGTACAAACTGTGTATTTTGCTTACATGATTTTTTCTTGTAGCGAATTTTTGTCAATATTTAATATTGTTGAAAATGTCTGCGCACGAGTTGGTTAATATAATGATTGTGAACAATAGCTTTAAATGGGAGAGCGCGCGCTTGGCAAACAGGTGGCGTTCTCAGCCTGATCAGTTCATAGAATAACTCCTATACTATACGCTCATCGCGATCTATTGTTGATAATAATAATAATAATGAACCTTTTATTTAGATTTTCTTTTTACAAAAACGCAAGGAGGCGTGATTATTGCCCTGGACAATCTCTACCATCACACCTCAATCACTCTATAACCACTGGCTGCTTGAAAATGGATGCGCCTGTCCAGCATATTGGGTAACACAACCTTTGTATCTATAGAGACGTCACGTGTCGCCGTCATTCATTAGATAGCCACTATGAGCCATTGGTTTGTTTACAAAGGAGTGCGAAGTGCCCGATGAGAAACCAGTAAATCGAAGTTACTCAGTAGATATTCTCCCATTTAATGACGTAACCTCCCCCAACCCCCCATTCATATTGTGAAGCTTCCCCCATTCATATTGTGAAGCCTGGCGGCCTAGTGGGCAACTACTCTAGCAGATGAAGCACACTTTAAACTCTGGAAGTTCAATTCATGCTGAAGTTTGCTTATGTTTTTAGTTTTGTTGGCCGTGGGACTTAAGTCTCTGTGGATAATTAAAGTTTAGAAACTCAAGTGTAGTCTTTTTGCTTCTTTCTTGTGATGACTGTTGTTCTTTTGGGTGAGTTTACTGTTGCCATTTTGTAAAATTATTGTATTACTTAATTGAAATTGGGATGTCTGAGATGTTTATCTTGTAATCTTGTGCTAATCTCAAATCTTCTGTTTGCTGTTCGGGGAGGATTATACTGTACAACACAATTGTTAATCCCTCTGGCTTAGTCCTTGCTGCTTGTTGTGGTTGTTGCGCATTAGTCTGTCAGCTTAATCTCCTGTGCGGGCAAGGTTCAAGCTTGGCGGGAGTTTGTGATAGAGCTAGTGTACGAGCCAAGTACTATCAATGCTCGGCGTTGCTGAAATTCTTTCTTTTTCTTGGGTTTCATGTCGCTTTCAAGTGCATGGTCATATCGCGATGGTGGTTTTACCCTCCGTTCATTTCTTTCAGAGCAGAATCTCAGCTTTACTATTTGACCTTCATAAGCCCCATTTACCTTCTCTATATTTCCCTATCCCACCCTCTCGTTTGCAGAACTTTGTTAATTTATTATTCTAACTATGTACTTCATTTTATTCACTTTTTAATTAGGTACCTAAGTCTAATATTGTTAACCATGTCCTTTGTACCATGCTCTCTGGCATACATATCTCTCTCTCCTTTGTTTCTTTCTTCTCCGATCTCGTTTGTCATCTTTCTCTCTTTCCCTTCCTTCTCTCTCTAACCGTAGTGGAACTGACAGATCTGTGGAATGTGGTGACAGTGGAAGAAAGTACCTTTTGTTAAAAGAGGACACACTGTATTATGTAACTAGGTAACTCCCTATGTATAACCGAGCGAAAAAAAGAAATAAAAAAAGCCGAGAGTTACAAAAAAAGCAAAGAGAAAAGAGGAGGCTGAGAAAAAATTCTATGCTGTAACCACATTACTAAGCTGGGGATGTTAAAAAAATAAGGCTTCGTTACGAAAGTGAAAACATTAATGCTGAACAAATGGGACTTTTGTACTTCTCTAACAATGGTGTACTCATTTGAATGAGACTTTTGTACTTCTCTCAAAATGGTGTACTCATTTGAATCGGACTTTTGCACTTCTCTCACAATGGTGTACTCATATAAATGGGACTTTTGTACTTCTCTCACAATGGTGTACTCATTTGAATGGGACTTTTGTACTTCTCTCACAATGGTGTACTCATTTGAATGGAACTTTTGTACTTCTCTATCAATGGTGTACTCATTTGAAAGGGACTTTTGTACTTATCTCATAATGGTTTACTCATTTGAATGGGACTTTTGTACAGAATGGCTCAGTATGCTATTCTTCGACGAAAGAGATTAAATAAATCTCACGATATTATGATTTGTTATGACTTACAAATTCTTAAAAGTCAAATCCAAAAATAATCTCTTCCACTGAAACTCAAGCGACAATAGAAGAGATGAAAAAGAAATAGTAGGAAAAATAGAAAAGGATGATAGTGAAGGAGAGAGAGGGCGGGATAAAGTGATACGAAAGAGAGAGAAAGAAAAGAGAAAGAGAGAGAGAGAGAGAGCAAAAGAGAGATGGATCTAAGAGGGTAGAGGAGACAACGTAGGGAAGGTATAGAAAGAGAGAAGGATAAAGAGGAAGAGACGGAATGCTATAAAAAAAACTAAATTAACATTAAGTCATAAATGAAAAAGTTATTAATTTAAAAAATAAAATAACAACTAGTCTCATTTGAAACTTCGAAACTTGAGCAGAAGGGGAGATAGAGGGATAATTCGAAAATATGAAAAAGACGAGAGAGATATAGTGAGAGAAAGAGAAAGAATGAGGGAAAAAGAGCGAGATAGATAGTGAAACAGTGAGAAAGATATACGTATATAACACGAGAGAGCGAGAGAGAGAGAAGAGTAAAGAGAGAGACAGCCGGAAACTAGGTTGAGAGAGATTTTATTGGCTGTAACTTTTAATTTTTCTTTTCTGTCGTGTATTCAGCAAAAAATGCTGAAAACTAGCATCTCATTCCATTTCAGTCTACATCCTTCTCCTACTCACCAGCTCTTTCTCTCTCTCTCTCTCCCTTTCTCCCTCTCTCTTTCTCTCTCTCTCTCTTTCTCTCTCTCTCTCCCTCTCAGACTCTCTCTCTCTCTCTCTCTCCCTCCTCTATCTCTCTCTCTCTCTCTCACTCTCTCTCTCTCTCTCTCACTCTCTCTCTCTCTTGGTTTTCACTTTTCCTATGTATTACATTCATTGGTACAACAACTTTTGCGGTGACGTGGCGGTGTGCCGGGACGGAGCTGGTTTATCTTCAAACCTTTGAGTTCGATTCCGGCCCGGGGCCAGCCTCTACTTGGGACAGAATATTGTATTTATTCCTGATTAACTCGATTTCTCTCATCCTGCCTTTCATCTTGTTTCATTTGGCGGAATTAACTTAAGTTCAAAGGACAAAAAAAAAGCACTATCATCGCAATAATCATTCCTATAATATTTGTTTCGATTGCAGAACCAAAGAAAAGCAAGAGCTAATGATGGCACCAATACGTTTCTATAAATACCCCAAAGGTCCCACAAATACGCAATATCTGTCTCAGATCGCTTATTATTTCTCTTTTCTTTTGACTTTTCCCTTTTCCATAATATCCTATTCATCATCATCAACAATATTATCAGAAGTTCTCTTTTTATACTCATTCTTCAGGGCCGGAGTAGCAAGTAGGGCCGCATTATATAACAGGATTAAATTTAGGATTTAAGAGAGCCTCTCTCAAGTCGCGGTTTCAACCAAGAATGACTATCTGTAAGATGCTAACCGACCTCAGTAGCTTGATCGATAAAGCGGCGGACTTGTAACTTGGAGGTCGGTGGTTCAAGTCCCGATTTCAGCGTAGATTTATTCAAAGCGAGTTTGAGTAGTTGTGTTATCATGAAAGTGATTAACAAAAATATAATAGCTTTCCTTTTTCCTAGCTTCCTGTAAGATGTTAGATAAAATGACGTTTCGGGTATTTTGCCCGTTGTCTGTTGGAACACTAAATTGAATAACTTCACAATTATAAACACCATGTATCTAAGTAAGAGACACACATAAGATAGATTTGAAGATATTTTGGCTTACATGCTTAGCTGATTTTACAATATTCTTAGATGGTAGTAAGATCAATTTTTCTGTAGGGTCTGATATCTCCATGGAGGCAGTTATGGATAACTCATAACGTTTCAGCTCATGGGTAATGAAAACTTATCTCATTATATCCGCCATTTTGGATAGTTCGAACAAAGTGGGAATCACAACAATAACAAATTAATTATTCTTCTTTATACTGGTTTAAGGTACATAATAATGATGGTTGCCATAATTTATAGTTTCTTATTTGACAGGTTTGAGGTATTAGGAGTTCTCCATTATTTGTACCTCCATGGACAGCTTTTCTCTTTTCACGAGCATTTTTTCTCCTCTCAGCTGTTAAACGCGTTCCACGTGCACTGTGCGCATGTGCGTTAAAGAAGAAGTTCACGGAGGTTAATGAGTGGTTTCAGAAGGAGCCTCCAGAAGGCTAATCCAGTCCTGTCCTCACCCCCCCCCCCCATCACCAGCAACACGCCCGTAGTTCCTCATATTGCCACAGCCACTCTCTGTCTCTCTCTGCACTCTCGTTACTTCTAATTTTCAATATCTTTTACCATCTCTCATTTTTCTCCCTTAGCGTGGGGTTTCTCATCATTTCTCGTTTTGCAATTTTATTTCCCTCTTTCACCACTCGCTCTTTTCTTCCGTATATCTACTTTTCCTGGTATAGGTATCTACTTTCTTGTGTATATCTGGACTTTTTCAGTCAGTTTATGATGAATAATGGGTCTTTGTGTGTATGTGTGTGAAGTTTACTTCTTTTCTTTGGATTTTTCAACGTCTAGCGTTTCAATTGTTGAATGTATATGTATATATAGCCTCCGGAGACGTTAGAAAGAGTACGAAGAGGATAAAAGAAAAACACTCAAGAAATATTTGTCCCGTGCAAGAATTGAACTTACGTCCTAGAGATTCAGAATCCTTTTAAATTCCATCACTGGCGTCTCCACTAACTGCTTTTATGACAATATTATGGGCCCTCGGTCTAAGGCACACAGAGGGCTATAGCTGTAACTGTGCATGCACTTAAACAATTCTTAACAGGCGGGTCCACTTTCCCGGGGGCTGGAAACATTGCATGATTTAACCTGTTTGCATGATATTTTGTATTTTTGCATGATAGTTTGTAAGTGATTGCAATGGCTACATAAGTCCTGTTAAGGACCATGGTGGGCGGTATAACCTACCAAACTGACATCTCAATGACAGGCAGAAATCAAACCACGGCCCTGAGTACGACGCTCTCCTTAAATGGAGAAAGGGTGCGAAGAATCTCCCCGCTGCCAGTCAATGAGATATCAGAGGACAACGAAGGAGTCTAATTATTAACCAGAACAGAAAAAATAATTTATTTTTTTTTATTTTTTTTTTATATTGTATTTTCATTTGTAATTATTTGTATTGTATATGTCCTATTACCTCATAAAGTGTAAATAAATAAATAAATAAATCCGGCGCCCTCTCATAGTGGCAATGCCACTCAATCCTTCGACCACCGCAACACCACCAGCGGACACGGAAAGTATAAGTAAGTATGTTAATATTCTCCAAATACGCCGAAAATATGATTTTGACAAATTTGGTTAAACGATTGCAGGTGTGAAAAATGTATGATACTATCTGTACACCCTCGCCGAGGCGAGGGACCGCGAGACGTAGGCGAGACTTGCCTAGCCGAGCGTAGGCGAGGTGCACAAGTTCACTCTCGCGCTCGGCTGCCCTCGCCTTGCCTCGGCGAGATTGTACTGGTAGCATAAGGAACGAGCTCTTCGACATATCAGAAAATTCTTATGAATCGACGACATGTTTAAACATGGGTAAACCCCGTTAATTTGTAAAAAAAAAAAAAAAAAAAAATTGTTGTGACTCGAACCAATAATATCAATGTTACGAGTCCGACGACAAACCGATCTAGATTAGGTCGGTCCAAACATGAAAAGTAGGTTGCTACTGCTCATTTTTCTTTTACTTTGCCTTTTCACTTTTCTGTTTGTATACTTACTTAATAATATTGTATCTATGTTCAACCAGACACATATACAATTTATAATTATGTATGTAGGTATATCACATACCTACTCCATGCACCTATGAAATATTACTAAAACGTGATCCAATGAGCTGAAATTGTGACAACACCGGTCCCTGCTGATCCATTTTTCACAAGAACCTACACTAGCCGTTAACGCCCATACGTGTGACAATCAGTGGCTATATTTTCTTTGTTTTGCTCTTTGTTTGAGTCAAAAACCTTTCTCTCCAGCGTTTTAATATCTCCAGATAATAATAACAACGAGGAAACAGAAAGAACAACAATAATTCTTATACTCGTAAAATAATCTGACACTAATAAATGGAGAAAATCAATTTGGCTTTCTTTCTCTTCGTGTGTGTTTTTCTTTCCCTCCATTTCTCAAGCATTGGGGATTTCGTGCCATGACTTATGTCTGCGAGGAGCTGTTCAAAGCAGGTCATATTTTCCACCCCCCGAATTTTTGCCTGGGTTTCGTGCAGAGGACGATACAAGATGGGAGGAACATGGGTTTCCTACGCTTATGAGATTAAGTTTAATATCAGAGAAAACAAATGTTTCAAGGGTGGAATTCTCCCCCCTAACCCCCTCTCCTTTCCCATCACCCACACACAATACGTAATATAAGGGAAGATTGATTTTATTATGTAGGTGCATTCGTACATTGGTAATGACTTAAAATAATAAGGAAGTAATAATTATTAAACATGTTGGATCAAGTTTTGTTTACAAATAACATAGAATATAATTATACATACATAGAAATTAAAATTAGCAAAACAAAAATTGATCAAGGGCGGTGCTATTGCCAACGGCATTCTCTTCCACTAATCGCAACGGACGAAACGCAGACAATGAAAAAAACCCTTTTAATAAGTAGGTAGGTAAAGTAGGTATACTAATAAGTAGTGCGTGAATTTCAGAATGTATTTTTGTTATTTTCATAAACATTTGAACGCGCCCTTTTTACCCTGCGGCAATTATAAGTATAGATACGATATTTTTCCCCTTTGTTTTTAAAATACTTTTTGGTCGTTTCTGCATAATCGTCGTGATTCTGGCCCTGGATAACAAGAACTAAGCAGAACGATGAAGAGAAAGATCGAGAGAATAAGTAAAGGAGAAGATAAGAAGAAGAAGGCAGGGTGAGAGAGAAAAAGATAAAAGGGATGGGGAGAGATCAGAGAGATGAAGTTTTAGAATTTAATGAGAAGAAGAAAAAGGGAGGATAAAGGGAAAAGAGAGGGAGGGAGGCAAAGGAAAAGGGATTGAGAGCAAGAGAGCGAGGGAGGGTAAAAAAGGGAGTAAAATCGTGAAGGGAGAAAGGATTTTAGGACGTGATTCTATTTATCCCGCAATATTTTATAATACTAGTTTGTTTTGTTGTCCCCTCCACTTTATTTATCTCTCTCTCTCTCTCTCTCTCTCTCTCTCTCTCTCTTTCTCTCTCTCGCTCTTTCTCTCTCAAAATATTTCTCCTTCAATCTTTCCTATTTCTCTCTCCACTCCTCCACTCCTTGTCTCAATACACTCCTAATTCTATCCTCCTCTAAACTTTCCTTCTTTCCTCAATTTATTTATTTATTTCGTCCTTTCCATATTTCTATCTCTCTCTCTCTCTTCTTACTATAGTTCTACTTCTCTATCCACCGTATGAGAAGCAAACCGAGTACACACCACAGAGATATCCATTGATCTTGTCTTTTCGCTCAAACTAGTCATGTGCTCATTCCTGTGTATGTAATTCAAACGCAATTCAAACATTTCTTCTTCAATCACATACCACTGCTTCCCGAGCGCAAAATTAAAACCAATGTATTATTTATTTCTTGGAAAAATAGAAAGAGAAAAAAAAATTCAAATGGAAAACAAGGGCAATAGAATGAGAATGCAAAAGATGACACACAACCGATAAAATGAGAAAAAAAGTATTTGCACAATATGTAGAGTATCAGGACAGACACAAACCAATGGACAAAGAGTGCATTCTATTCACCAGTGCAGCTGCAAGATGATATAACTATTCTTTTTATAAAAATATACCTTAATATGATTGCAGACAAAAGAAAAATCAGAGGTAAGGGTGGACGAAAAAAAAAAAAATAAATATTGATCAAGGAACAAACAGATAAATAAAGAAAAATTAAAACAATAGAAAGTGGAGGAATTGAATCAGAAGAGGTATTGTACGAAGGAGAAAGAAAAGTAGAAAGATGGAGGTATGAAGGAAGAGAAGATATAAAGGTATGAAGGAGGAGAAGATATGGAGGTATGAAGGAAAAGAAGATATAAAGGTATGAAGGAAGAGAAGATATAAAGGTATGAAGGAAGAGAAGATATAAAGGTATGAAGGAAGAGAAGATATGGAGGTTTGAAGGAAGAGAAGATATAAAGGTATGAAGGAAGAGAAGATATAAGGTATGAAGGAAGAGAAGATATGGAGGTATGAAGGAGGAGAAGATAGAAAGGTATGAAGGAAGAGAAGATATGGAGGTATGAAGGAAGAGAAGATTTAAAGGTATGAAGGAAGAGAAGATATGAAGGTATGAAGGAAGAGAAGATATTTATAAAGGTATGAAGGAAGAGAAGGTATGAAGGAAGATATGGCTTTTGTTTGTCTATCGGTCTATTTCATGATGACTCCCAATGTTGGTTAGGTTACGATTTACGATTCTTGAGCTTATTGCGTCGCGCCTGAACACTACGAAGAGCCTTTTTACTTTCCTTATCTTATAATAAGGAAAGTATTGTATTCGTCGAAAATTTGACCTACCCAGTTTTTCACATTTCTGGACGAATCATGGCCTCAGGATACCAAAAAAGTTGTTTTCAGCCATTGGTCCGTGCGTCTGTCTGTCTGTCTGTCTGTCTGTCTGTCTGTCTGTCTGTCTGTCTGTCTGTCTGTCTGTCTGTCTGTCTGTGTGTAAACAGGATATCTCAAGAACGGTAAAAGCTAGAAACTTGAAATTTGGTACACAAATTAATTTTATACACCAGACGAACCACGAAACTTTTGGTTGAAATCGGCCGCATTCTGCGGCCACAGGGCCGCAAATGCTAGCCGCAAGCGCCGCTTCTTTAAATTGGTTAAAGATACAAATTTTTTTAGAGAACAACATTTTCTTAGATTAAAAAAATAATAGGGGTCTATTCTGATCATTTTTTTGATATCTTGAACTTTTTGGAACTCGGCCCCAATTTACCGGTATTTGGGGGGACCCGCTTTGACTAACTTTTTTATTATTCATCCTAAATGGGGGTTGTGACATATCAAATTCAATGATTTTGAAGTGCTGATTACGAATTTGGCATTGGTTTTTAGTTATCTGTTACCGTTGAGTCACCAGTGGCGGAATTCGACTCTTTTTTGGGGGATAAGGAAAGTCGTGTGATGTTTACACCAGATTTTTTGGACTCAAAATCAATTTGTTAATCAAATCAATTCGACATTTTCTTCCGGTAAGGTTTCTACCTTTAGCTATCAGCCTATTTAGAGATTCTGCTATGTAGGTAGTGCACATCCTGGATTTAAATTTAATTTGCAAATCTTTCTAGAGTGGTAACTTATGAACAGAACCTACTCCATCTTCGTAATATTATGTAGGTGTTGGAGAGACCGGTGGGACTCAGGCAAGATAGAACAAGGCTATTGCCTCATGTTGGGTGTTAAAATCAAGTAACGCGAAAAATTCGGGACGTTTTGCTTCATCATCATCATCATCATCATCATATTTTTGTTTTAATACATACATGTACTCGTATGGTAACAAGTTGGGTGTACTAAAACTAGTCTTAAATCTATTCTAATTCTATTTATAATTACCAACTCACATAGGTACTATACAGGGTGGACCAAAAAAACGTTTACACCCGTTAATGGTAGATTACTGACGACATTTCTAGGACGGATCTGCAATCCGTTTTTTCGGATTCGCCTTTATAACTGCACAAAGTGATTTTTTGCAACTTTCCGAAAAAGTCCGACTTTGGCTTATTCTTCAGGTCAGTACTTTTTTCCTGTGTAAGATGAGTTGATTCTGAACATTTCTGCAGAAAGCCAACAAAATTTCGATGTTTCTAGCTACACTACTTTGTTTTTTACGGTTTGGTTTGGCATCTTTTTTGACACCTGAATAGAAAAAAAATTCTCATGTAAATTTTTTACACTTTGAAACACTCAAGATTTGCCCGAGCAAATTTTGGCACAGACATGGGCAAGTTTGATAAAAGTTGGCGGCCAACCCAAGGATGCTAAAAAATAATTTTACGATTTTTTATCACGTGATCTTCTGGGTAAACAAACCAGGTAAGTCTCAAAAAATGATGTTCAAAATCTTAAAAGTGTTGACCGTGTAGGGTCGTCTTGTACTCAAAGAGTAATTAGCTATTTATGTCTGATAATTATTTTCCTTGGAATTAATTAAAGGCCAGTCAAATGAATGATTGTTTGTTTCTCGATGATAGTTTTCAAGCATATTTTTCTACATTCTATGAAATATTATCTTTAAACTTCTTGAGTTTTTTTAGTACAAGTTTCATTATTATAATTCGGATGCTGAAATGGCAGATACGTATTTAGCATATGGAGTTGCCAACAGGAACATTTGGGATCACGTGAAAAACATAGTTTACGAAATCTGGTAGCAAGAATCCTGTTGGCTTTCGATGACCTGACAGAAAAACCTGGAATCTTCCGCAACATTCGACGGAACATGATGAAGAGGTTCAACCTTTGCATCCAGGAAGCCACTTCGAACAGTTCCTCTAAGGGAATTGAGAAGGAAGAGAGAGAGAGAGAGACAGAGAGAGAGAGAGAGAGAGAGAGGCAAAGAGCGAAAGAGAGAGAGAGAGAGAAAGGCAAGAAGGTAGAGGGACAGTTCTGAGTTAGAACTAAGGTACTAAAGTCACCATTGGTTCAGTGTTTCCACTTTCGGGGATTTCGTCCCTTTTTCGGGGATTTTTTTCTTCTCCAAGGGATAGAAAAGGGATTAAGGGATATTAGGGGATTTTTCAGATACCTAATTAGATAAAAAAAAATTAAAGGCAGTTCCATCACCTGCCGCGTCGTTTGAAATGCTACTTTCTTCTTTCCTATTTTCTCCTTCTGCATTTCATTTCCTGTTTCAGACGTTATAAAAATATTTTGAGATATTTTGCTTACAGACAGACAGACCGAAAAACATACAGACACACGTACCAATCGCTGAAACTTTGGATTTAGGCTCTGGGGACTTAGGCTCCCGTCCTAAACCTACAATAGGTTTTACATGCGAAATTTCAAGTCTCTAGCTTATACCGTTCTTGAGATATTTTGTTTACAGACAGACACACACGGACCAATTGCTGAAACTTTGGATTTAGGCTCTGGAGACCCTAAAACGTGTTATGGCACTGAAAACTGACTATCGAACCATTTACTGACCATTTATTTCCTGCTACATTTTATGTAGCATGCATGCTAGTGACGAAAAACGATGCAATGTGAACCTGAACACAAAGCCAGAAGCGGTTTTTTTTTTTTTTTTTTTTGCCGCATGCAAAAAAAACGTAACGGTGCAAGTGTGAACTAGGTCTTAGGATTACATTTTAATATCTGTGAGAAAATTCGTTGTTTTGGAATTCGGGGATTTTCGGGGATTTTTTCAACTCAGATGAGGGATATTGTATTACAGTGAGTGGAAACACTGCATTGGTTTCAAAAATTTGTGTGAGGAGAATCCATAGTGTGTACTATGGCTAAATAAAAAATGACAACAGTCTTTTTTATTTTGTAGTCATGAATTTTTTGCTGGCTCTGGCGTTCGGACCGGGTGGACTAGCTTACCACTGAGCTAATCGTGCGCGTCTAATCGTTTCTCATTGAACATACTAACACAGAATGTTTTTTTAAATACCTTTTTGTTTATATCAAAATAGTATAAAACATAATACAGACTGAAAAGTTTATTAATTTTACAAAATATTATCTTGTTTTTTTCAAGACTTCTATTAAGAGTTGGCAATCGGTAAATATTTGTTATTTAATTAGTATTGTTTATGATAGAAGAACCTACCTACATAAATTTACCTTGATTTATTTCATAAACTCTATATTCGTTTGGAAAATTCGCTCGTTCTTTTTTTCTCTCGTAGGGAAGCATAAGAAAAACCATCCTTACATTATCAAGGCAGTCTCTCAGGGGCTTACATGAATAATAATTATGTGTATTGTGATACCAAAAGTATCTGATATAACTCAATTTACAGATGGTATTACTACTCCCAAAAAAACCATAAGTTGTTGGTGTTACAACAGGTCAGATACAGGTATGAATAAAATATTCCATCAGATTTTTTTGATAATTAAAATAATATTGACCGTCGAGAATTGAACCTCGGTCATGCGACTAACACTCTTAGCACTACCACATCTAGCTAACACCACTGACAATCTGAGAAGCACGAAATTTATCATTTGAATTTTCCTAAACTGGCTGATGAAGGCATGTGAGACCGCGATATTTTTTGATTTTTTTGATAATTAAAATAATATTGACCGTCGAGAATTGAACCTCGGTCATGCGACTAACACTCTTAGCACTACCACATCTAGCTAACACCACTGACAATCTGAGAAGCACGAAATTTATCATTTGAATTTTCCTAAACTGGCTGATGAAGGCATGTGAGACCGCGATATTCAAAAAAAGCAATGTAAACAATTTTTGTAAACAATACAAGACGCCCTTACACAGTCTACAGCTAGAAAACTCTTAGGATTTTTGAAGAGTTTTTGGCAAACATCTAATAATTTTTCCCAGAAGATCACGTGATAAAAAAACGTAAAATTATTTTTTAGCATCCTCGGGGCGGTCGCCAACTTTTATCAAACTTGCCCATGTCTGTGCCAAAATTTGTTCGGACAAATGTCGAGTGTTTTATGTAGTAAAAAAGTTTTTTTGGGTGTTTTTTTTTCTGTTCAGGTGTAAAAAAATATGACAAACCAAATCGTAAAAAACAAAGTAGTGTAGCTAGAAACATCGAAATTTTGTTGGCTTTCTGCAAAATTGTTCAGAATCAACTCATCTTAAACAGGAAAAAAGTACTGACCTGAAGAATAAGCCAAAGTCGGACTTTTTCGGAAAGTTGCAAAAAATCACTTTGTGCAGTTATAAAGGCGAATCCGAAAAAACGGATTTCAGATCCGTCCTAGAAATGTCGTCAGCAATCTACCATTAACGGGTGTAAACGTTTTTTTGGTCCACCCTGTATAGGTGCGGTAGCATAAGAGTGTCGGTAGCATAAGAGCATAAAATAAAGGGCGGATGATTAAAACCATTGTAAGTTAAATTAGTAACAACTGAAGAGAGAGTACAGTTTATTGATAAAAACACAAGCAATTTATTTACACGTGGAATTTAGTACGTACTAGCCGGCTGCACCCGCTTCGCCATGCCATCAACCACACAGACCACACATACATCACTAACACATCACACACACACACACCAACATACACCTATACACACTGACACACCACATACACACACCTCTCACACACACAAACACACACACAGTCGAAAATTCGAATATTATATCTGGAGAACCGTACGTCAGAATGTGGCCCAAAATAAATGAAAAGAAAGCTTATGTTGTCTTATGCGTTATCTATATCTATAAAAGAAAGCTGTCTGTATGTGTGTATGTATGTGTGTATGTATGTATGTTCTTTATACAAATCCACACCGTTTGACCGAGAAACCTGAAATTTTGCACATAGGTCCCTTTGGATCAGGAAATTCTTCTAGGCTAGATTATATCTCCCTGAGGTTAAGCTACAATGAGTAAGGATAAAAATGGATGGGTGACGCAAAAAAAAAATCACGTTTTTTGACATAAATGACATTTTTTCTCGAAATTTGTCGCGACGACCTATCAACTCAAAGCGAGAAAGTTTTAGGCAAGGGTTCGAGCTTTCAATTGACATATCGATCGCGAATTTCTGATGAGCCGTTCTTGAGCTACGCCGGGTAAGTTAAAAAAATGGATGGGTAACATGTAAAATATTCACGTTTTTTGACCTAAATGACATTTTTTCTCGAAATTTGAAGTGACGACCTATCAACTCAGAGCGAGAAAGTTTTAGGCAAGGGTTTAGGCTTTCATTTGACATATTGATCGCGAAATTCTGATGAGCCATTCTTGAGCTACGCCGGGGAAGACCAGAAAATAGATGGGCGACAAAAAATATTCAGGTTTTTTTCAAACCTAAATGACATTTTGTGTGTGTGTGTGGTGTGTGGTGTGGTGTGGTGTGTGTGTGGTGTGGGTGTGTGTGTGTGGTGTGGTGTGTGGTGTGTGTGTGTGTGTGTGTGGTGTGTGTGTGTGTGTGTGGTGTGTGTGTGTGTGTGTGTGTGTGTGTGTGGTGTGTGTGTGTGTGTTTGTGTGTGTGTGTGTGTGTGTGTGTGTGTGTGTGGTGTTTGTGTGTGTGTGTTTGTGTGTGTGGTGTGTGTGTTGGTGTGTGTGTGGGGTGTGTGTGTGGTGTGTGTGTGTGTGTGTGTGTGTGTGTGGTGTGTGTGTGTGTGGGTGTGTGTGGTGGTGTGTGTGTGTTGTGTGTTGTGTGTGTGGGGTGTGGGTGTGGTGTGGTTGTGTGGTGTTTGATGGGCTGGCGAAGCGGCGGGTGTAACCCGCTAGTTAAATAATAAAAAATACAGGTCATCGCGATAGATTTCACGTTCCAGGGCAAAGACTCTCTTGAAATCGGACCCTTCCTCAAAGCAATACTTGAGGAAGGTCATAACGTAAGGACGGTTTGAAATTTTGGACTTTTGACAATTTTCCTGGTATCGTATGGCAATTCTACTTTGGATCATCTCTTACCGTTTTCCCTAAACAATTCCGGACACACAAAGCCACAAAGCCCGTCCATATTTTTCATTTATATACAGGGTGTTTCAGAAAAGTGTGCATTAATTTTAACCACGTATTTTATGTACCATTTTAGGGGGGGTCAACTCTATAACAAAATGGGCGAAAGTGCTTCATAAGGGAGATACACATCTCTAAAGGTTCTTTAAAAAAATCTTAGATTTTGAATTACGCCTTACATGTTAGAGTTATTGAAACGCGGAAAAAAATTGACTCCCAATACAAGATGACGCCGTTATTTTGATGTGAGAATTGAGGTCATTGCACTTTCAGGGACGGCCACAGGGGGGTTAACTGAAAGAAAATAGGCCATACTTTTTTGGTGGTTAGTCGAATTTGAATTTTGTTTTCGCCAAATGAATAACCATGTTATTTTACACGGATAAGGTTGGAATAACTTTTCTCTAAAAACAAGACAAGTGCCTCAAATTTGAAATTGATGATTTTTCATTTGGTAGGTATGCTTTAATAAAATAAAATTGCGAAATGTATGCAGTGCTCGTGGTTTTTATTTGTTTTCTTATCAATTTTGTTTCCGATAAACTACATTGAAATGTTACCCAGTTCATTTTAAAACACTTTCGCCCATTTTGTTTTAAAGCACTTTCGCCCATTTTGTTATAGAGTTCACCCCCCCTAAAATGGTACATAAAATACGTGGTTAAAATTAATGCACACTTTTCTGAAACACCCTGTATAGAGATGAAATTATGCAAGATTTTATTTATCAGGTTCTTAAAGTTTACTGTATGTTTTAGATGATGAAAACCTACTACCCACATTGACCTCAATGAAAGATCACGAGAAATATTATGATATATCATTTCTTGGAAAATCAAATGAAATTCGTGGGAAAAACCCCGAATTGTCTTCGGGAAAGCCTGAAGAGTATAGGTAGGTATATAAAACAGGTACTCATTATTCATATTATAGTATCGATTTTACCTGACGTGCTAAAAAAACCAAAGCACAAAGAAATGAGATAAAAAAATACAATAAAGAAATATATTTATTATTATTTTTTGTTCAAAAATAAATACGCTCTCTTTAGTGGTTCCAATAAACAAGAAGAAAAAGCAATGAATATCGGAAAGGCGTGTGAGAGGAGGAGGGAAGATGTTGTGTGTGAGAGGGAGAAGGAGAAGGAGAAAAAGAGTGGGAGGAGGGTTAAAGGGAAAGGGGGAGGGGTTAAAAAGGAAAGGGGGAGGGGTTATATAAATAAAACGAGCGAAAGAAAAACATTGGAAGAAAAATATAAAACGTTCGAAGATGCAATAAGAAGTTTAAAGCTGGAAATAAGTATTGTTTCTTGCTGTATTCAAATTTATTTTCCATTCCATATAGGTCGGAACAACGGATGTGAAAGAGAGAGAGAGATGGAAGGAGGTAAGAGTAAGAGAGAGGGAGGGAAGCAGGTAAGAGTGAGAGAGAGGGAGGGAATAAGGATTCAATGAGAGATGGAGGGGATGATACGTATAAATTCTCTAAAAACAAAAGCAATTTTGTTATGAATACACAATGAAGGAAAACCGAATAGACTAAGAGTGGGAGAGAATATGTCTGGTGTAAGGGAGAGGGAGAGAGGGAGGGAGATGGAAGAGGAATGGAGAATAGAATATATCTGGGGGGAGAGACAGAGGGAGCGAGAAATCAGCTGGATGATGGGAAAGGTGGAATTTTACAGTAATTGTAGATGGTCAGAAAGTGAGTGAGTGATAGAGGTGGATATAAAATAGGAGGGAGGGCGAGGGAGAGATAAATAAACAGAGAGATTGATAGAGAGCGAATATGATTTATCCAAATAATAGAGAGAGAACATCAAGGGATGGAAAAAGGGCCCGCCAAAAGAAGGAGCCGCTCGAAATATCTAGAGAACGGATTTAAATTTGAGTAATTTTGAAGAAAAAAGAAGTTAAATAATTGCTGAATCCTCTGAAATACAATGTACTATATCTTCGACCCTGTTTTGTGTTTCTTTCTTTAAAATAAGAACTCCTGAAAAAATGTATCACAAACAGGGTGGTTCATTTAAAAATCCAAAGTTGACCCCTCTAAGGCCGCCCCTGGTAATGATAAAAAAATCAAAACCCAGTGGAAAATGTTTCCCCATTCATATTTCTCAATTACTCAATTATTTTAAATCCGTTCTCTAGATATTTCAAGTGGCTCCTTTTTTTGGCGGACCCTGTATGCTCTTGATGTACTTCATTAGACCTTCCCCTAGGTATGCAAAAATTGGCTCAGGTCATATAACACTATTTTTCCATTTTTGTCTTCGTTGATTGGATGGTACCTAAATAAACTCGGCTTATGTATTGAACAAAACCAAAAATAATAACTTAATATTATTTTTTTCGAAATTTTTTTCAAATTTATAACGATACAATCTGATCTTCTACGAAAAAACAAAAATACTCTAATTTTTTGCTTGAAATTAACCATTCAAAAATACTATTTTAATCTTTCTAAACTTTGAACATGTTTTCTTGAATTTTGAAATTATGTCCTCTTTCTAGGTCACCCCTCTTTCATTAAATAATTTTATTATAATTAAAAACATCGTAAGAATACCAACTAAAAAATTAAAAGCGAAAATCAAAGTTAAGAAGAACACGCTGTTAACTCAACTTCAGCTCTTGTGCATAAGTGCCATAACTAAGGAAGAAGAACAGCAACTTTATGCAAACTTTCGCAAGAACAGAAGTAGCACTTTTGTGCTGACGCTAATGGCTTTACTGCAGTGTGAGTTGTGTATTTTGAATACAACTTCTCGCTATAATCTATATTTGTCAGCTTTTTTGTGGGGAAGATTGATAATCAAGTTGTAGTATGGAAAATTTTGAAGCTGAAATGAAATTGCAAGGTTATCTGACTTTCTGCTGATTGACTCTGACATGAATGATTGTTTGCTAACTGCATAAGCAAGTGATGAGGATACTGAGGATGTGGCTCAAGACGGTTGAGCACAGACGCAGATGAAAATTGCCTTTTATGGGGGGAAAAAATATTTGTATGTATTTGAAAACAAATTTTGAATTGGGGAACATTTCACTATTCACCTCTTCGGAGAGAAAGGTTTCAATATTTCAATCGGACAATTTTATTCATGATGGTAGAAATGATCAGAATATACTAATGATAATCAATATGCGATTTTGGTAAAAGGCAAAATTAAAATATTATGTATTTTAATTTTAAAACGTCTTTCGCTACCTATTATTATCACAAACCCATTCATAAAAATAATATTAGGTACCTACCTATTATAATACCTGCATTGAGAAATAAAAAGTACCACTTGAACACCATAGAATGTTCAATTTAGAGTACCAACAAAAATGCTGGGTTTCAAAAGAGAAGCTTGAGAAATAGAATCTATATTTTCTTTCATGAATTGGGTATATGCATTTAGGTTCGCCCCGGGGGCCAATGAAACATGGGATCAAATTTCTCCAGTAGCCTGTGGCGTCTCCCCTCCCCTCAAGTAACAATTGATGAGTTACTGCCATTATCCGGATCAGCCGGGATTAGTAGAGCTACTTTGGTGAGGGTAATAAAGGCCAATTGAAACCTAATTTGTTTCAGGAAAGTTTTGTACATGGAGGGTGAAGGGTGGTTCAAGGTCAAAACAATTTACTGACGAAAAATGGAATTTTGATCAAATACCTACTATTTATTTGAATAAGTTCATCTGATAAAATTTTCGCCTTGTCAGCGACGGTTTTTTTTTAATAGAAAAAAAAGATAAACTTTTTATAAAATCTTATTAATTAGTTATTAACAGTTAGACTTGAGTTAATATTATTCTTCGAGTTAACATTATAAATATACGAGTATGTAGTTATGTATGAGTTTTATACGGAGAGATTATGAAAACCTGCTGCCATAGTATAAAGTGTAGAGGTTGAGAGAGAAAAAGTGTAAGGTAGAAGGGAAATACCACTAATGTAGTCTAAAAAATATGAAATATAGAGAACAATCAGAGTCACAATTTATTGAGAAAGATAGTCGGAATTGAGAGTAATTCACGGAAATAGAATTAGAGAAAAGAATAAAGAAAGGTTGTCTGTTCATCTGAAAGCTAGGCAATTTATAGTGTAACCTAATTTGAAGAAATGTGCAGATTTTATATATTTCCTTCCTTCATTCAATCCTGTAATACAGGGTGTAGAATCTCCATTTCTTTCCTTCATTCAATCCTCTTGTGTATTAGGGTGTTATCATATTTCTACTCCTCTCTCTCACTCTCTCTCTTACTCCTCTCTCTCTCATTCTCTCTCTTACTCCTCTCTCACTCTCTCTTCTACTCCTCTCTCTCACTCTCTCTCTTACTCCTCTCTCTCTTAGTTCTCTTACTCCTCTCTCACACTCACCCTCCTCTCTCTCTCTCTCTCACACTCCTCACTGTCTCTCTCTCTCTCATTCTCTCTCTTACTCCTCTCGCTCTCTCTCACTCTCCCTCTCTCTCTTACTCCTCTCTCTCACTCTCTCTCTCTCTTAGTTCTCTTACTCCCCTCTCACACTCACCCTCCACTCTCTCTCTCTCTCTCTCACTCTCCCTCTCTCTCTTACTCCTCTCTCTCACTCTCTCTCTCTCTCTTAGTTCTCTTACTCCTCTCTCACACTCACCCTTCCCTCTCTCTCACACACACTCCTCACTGTCTCTCTCTTACCCTTCTCTCTTTCATTCTCTCTCTCTCTCTTACTCCTCTCTCACCCTCCCCTTTCTCTCTCACACTCCTCATTGTCTCTCTCTTACCCTTCTCTCTCTCACTCTCCCTCTCTCTCTTACTCATCTCTCTCACTCACTCTCTCTTACTCCTCTCTCTCACTCTCCCTCTCTCTCTTACTCATCACTCTCAGTCTCTCTCTCTTACTCCTCTCTCTCTCTCTCACTCTCTCTCTCTTACTACTCTCTCTCACTCACCCTCTTCTCTCTCTCTCTCTCTCTCACACACACTCCTCTCTCTTACCCTTCTCTCTTTCATCTCTCTCTCTCTCTTACTCCTCTCTCACCCTCCCCTTTCTCTCTCACACTCCTCATTGTTCTCTCTCTTACCCTTCTCTCTCTCACTCTCCCTCTCTCTCTTACTCATCTCTCTCACTCACTCTCTCTTACTCCTCTCTCTCACTCTCCCTCTCTCTCTTACTCATCACTCTCAGTCTCTCTCTCTTACTCCTCTCTCTCTCTCTCACTCTCTCTCTCTTACTACTCTCTCTCACTCACCCTCTTCTCTCTCTCTCTCTCTCTCACACACACTCCTCTCTCTTACCCTTCTCTCTTTCATCTCTCTCTCTCTTACTCCTCTCTCACCCTCCCCTTTCTCTCTCACACTCCTCATTGTCTCTCTCTTACCCTTCTCTCTCTCACTCTCCCTCTCTCTCTTACTCATCTCTCTCACTCACTCTCTCTTACTCCTCTCTCTCACTCTCTCTCTCTCTTACTCCTCTCTCTCACTCACCCTCTTCTCTCTCTCTCACACACACTCCTCTCTCTTACCCTTCTCTCTTTCATCTCTCTCTCTCTCTTACTCCTCTCTCACCCTCCCCTTTCTCTCTCACACTCCTCATTGTCTCTCTCTTACCCTTCTCTCTCTCACTCTCCCTCTCTCTCTTACTCATCTCTCTCACTCACTCTCTCTTACTCCTCTCTCTCACTCTCTCTCTCTCTTACTCCTCTCTCTCACTCACCCTCTTCTCTCTCTCTCACACACACTCCTCTCTCTTACCCTTCTCTCTCTCCCTCACTCATCTCTCTCCCTCACTCATCTCTCTCTGCCACCCTCTCTTGTTCTCTCCTATTCAACTCGATGTTTCCTTTTGGCAGAGAGTGCTTCCGAGTCTGGCCGAGTTCCAACGGGAGCTCAATGCTTCTTACCTTTGGGTTGTTGTTGTTATTATTATTATTGATCTTTCTTTTCTGAAGCCTAATTTTCTAAGCTCCCTTTTTACTTTCTTTATCTTTTTTATAATTCCCGATAAATTTGAAATGTTAGAAATAGTTTTTAAATTTAGATGTAGTGTCAGACTTTCAATTGAATTAACTAAATAGATAGTCATAAGTGTTTTATGTAGATGTAATCCTAGATAATCTAGTCATAAGTAGTGTTTTAGTCTTAATGTTTAATTGGAAGTGTTTTTTTTTACATAAATTGGGCCTAACCTATAAACTTGTATTAAGAAGAAAAAAAAATCGGAATTATTATGTTCTTTTTGCAATTTTTATGTAAGGAAGAAAAATAATTTTCACCCAAAAATTTCGATACCAATACTTCAGGGTCCCCAAAGCCTAAATCCAAATGTTTGGCCATTGGTACGTTTTTTTTAGCATTTTAATTTTAACTGTTCTAAATGAATGACTTGAAATAAACACAATCCACGCAAGGCACTTGTCTTTCTAATAGGGCCAAAGATGGTCGCGTTAGGAAAATGTTTTTTTTTTTATATATATAACTGATGGGTACATTTTTTTATTTTCTTAAATAACTTAAATTTTGACCCAGAAAATCTACAGTTTAGAGTAAAGTAATTACTACCCAGCCGAGATTCGAACCAGGATTACTGGTATGCAAGTCTAGCAAGCTACTCCACTGAGCTACGCTGGAGAGGTGTCGATTGGTACATGAATAGTAGTTATGCCTGAGTACCTAATTGGTTGTGTACCCGTCTATCAGTTGCGACTACTCTACTGCCCGTGGTGAATCTAAGAGCGATACCGGGTAGGGCAGAATTTCCTAAAATAAATCTGTTCCTTCCGAAGTAAAAAACACGTGAAGCTGGTGCTTCCGGTCCAACCCAGGTTGGGTGAGGTTGATGTGCGTAGCTGGTATGATTCCGAGTGAATGGAGGGTAAAACCCCTGTCATGAATATTTTAAGACGTTAAAACCCTGATCTCATTGAATGAATACAACTGTGAAGAAAGAGAGAGATTCTTCTTCTTCTTTTCCTTTACAAGTAGAAAATAAATATAATTATTAAACTGAAAATAGATAATACCCTATCCAGCCCCTCTCCTCTTCCCCTCTCACTCCTTATTGATTTTTTGGCCTTTTATTCATTATGGAAAACTCTACTAGCAATTTTTTTGAACCGTGTCCAAATTTTCTTCTCCTACGCTTTCTACTTATTTTGCTTTATCTCTCTTTCTCTCTCACTATCTCTATCTCTATCTCTCTCTCTTTATTCCTCTATATCCTTATCTCTCTCTCTCTCTCCCTCTCTCTCTCTCTCCCTCTCTTTCTCTTTCTCTCTCCCTCTTCTCTCTCTCTCCCTTTCTGTCTCTAGCTCTCTTTTTTTTTTCTCTCTCTCTATCTCTCTCTTTCTCTCTTGCTCTCTCTCTCTATCTCTCTTTCTCTCTCTCTCTCTCTCTCTCTCTCTCCCTCTCCCTCTATCTCTTTCTCTCTCTCTACATCTATCTCTCTCACTCTCTATCTCTTTCTCTCTCTTGATCGCTCTATTTTCTATTTCCTTAGCTGTTTCTCCTTACTCTGAACTTCTTTATCTTCTATTTTATATTTTTTTGAAAATGAAAATAAATTACTTTCTTACCTGCTTTATATTCTTTTATGACTTTTATCCATCCAATCTATTGCTTACTATGGTCCTCTTCTTTGTTCGCAGTTACTCTCTCCTAGCGAGGTGAATTCCGGGTTCGAATCTCCTTGATGGCTACTCAGTACTCAGGCCAGGCCCAGAACTGTTTTCTAAATAGAAGAAATTTTGTTTTAATATTACAAATAAATAAAATTATTATTATAGAAGAAGTTCTGTTTTATTGTTAGTATGATAATAATGATCATTTCCCTTTTATTAAGAGTGTTCAACATCAACAACATTCAACACCCAACAACTCAACATTCAAGGGTTGGTTGGAAGAGATTGCCACAGGCAATGACCCGGCCCTTTAGGTAGGACATTAGCTTTATTGTCTTTTTTGTTATGGTTTTTTTGTTCAATCTATTTATTTTTTCTTTATAATTTCATTTTACTTTACGGAATATATTTTTGTCTTACCTAATAAAGCATACTATAATAATAACATCCAAAATGTTCATGGTTGGAGACGCATTGAGAATGAAAGCACAATACATCACCTATGTACTTCAAGAAGGAATAGGTAAAAAATGTAAAAGAAGAAAACCGCCCTTAAAATAGTGCAACCAACTTATAAAATCCGAACGATTTTTTTTACAATTTTTACGGATGTATGAAAAATCTAAAGATTGGATGAAAAACCTACAGATCCTATGAAAATATTTGCACTGCACAATATTTTAAATAGAAGAATGGAGAACTCCTGTAAACCAGTTGTTTAATAATAATAATAATGATGCATGGTTTAACTGATAACCATAATATGATGATGAATAATAATACACATAATTAGAACATTGTAAGATAGAATTTCATATATGATTTATTTGAGTATTTTTTTACTAAGCTAATACAATAGCTATAAGAAAAACGCCATCTGAGATTTTTTTTACTTCTGAGATGTTAATTAAAAAAGAAAGAGAGAGAACAGGGGAGTTTGATTTAACACACTGATGATGGATATTACTTCTATTTTTCATGTTTCATGGCTACGAAATAAAAAAAGGCTGTGAAACACTCATCTTTAAAAAAAAAAAATATTTGTATAGATATTAGAAGTATTGTATTCGTTTTTCTAATTTTCTCCTCTCAGCTTTGCTCTTTGAATTTCACTGTTTTCCTTTATTCTCTCTTTGAAACATTTCTAATACAGAGTTTTCTATCGCGCTCCTTCCACTCTAGATCTATTTCTCCCCTGAGCTATTTCTCCATTTTCCCACATAGTTTTCTTTTCTTACTCTCTCTTTTCTCAGATTTTCATTTACTTCTCGTCTTCTCACGTTTCTTACTTGCTCTCTGCTCTCTCCTACTTTTCTTTTGTGTTTCTCTTTTCTTTTCTTCTCTTCTCCTTTCATAATTTTTTTCCACCAATCTGGTAAGTTAGGTAGCGCAGAGATCCGTTGCGTTGTTTCTAATTCCACTCAATGCATGCATTTTTCTTCATTTATTTGAGCATATGACCACTTAATAATAGCACTCTGCGGTCAGTTAGGTGGTAAGAAAATAAATTACATCATGGATAGTAAAAAACTAAAGTCAAAAGTGGTTAACGCGCTGGTCTGGTAATCCAGGTAGCGTAGGTACCCATTGGTTCAAATCCGACCCAGTGCATGCATTTTTCCTCATTAATTTGATATTGTGACCAGATAATAATAAGACTCTAAGGGTTAGGTGGTAGAACATGCTTAGAGCATTAACCTCGCCTGGTGGTTACCTTCCACTAAAGAGTGTTATTATTATTATGAAAGTGAATATTATCTTAAACCCTTTTTTCACTGTGATTTTCTCTCCCCAAATTTCGCCTTTCCCTTTGTCTTTATCTCTTCCTCCTCCTTTCTTCTGTACCTCACTTTCTTTCTCTTACTCCCTCCCTTTGTTTTGACATTTTGAAAAATCGTTTTGTCTTTTTTACGAGAGACAGAGACGAACAAGATTAGAAAGAGAGAAAGACACACATGTCACGTGGGCGTGGTTAGGTTCCACGCCAGGGCTTGCATTATTCTTACAATTTTATGCCGGAAGTTGAACCCAATCCACGCACAACACACGTGTGTTTGTGTGTGTGTGCGAAACACTATTTGGAATGAGTGTCCGCATTTTCAAACCAGCAAACGGCCAGTGAAACGTGGGTACAATGAAAGCAACTTTTAATTTTATAAGAATAATGATCATTTTGACTATTTACAGGTACCTAATACCTACCTAAAGACTTCGTGGGTTTAAAGCATATTCATGGCAGGAAAAAAATGAGATTACACTGAACAATGGTTGACTTTAGGGACTCGAAACCCTCTTGTTCCCAATTGGCTGGCCCCTGGGATGACACATTATATTTATATATTCTATGAGGACACATCATTCATTTTTTCTGTCTATCAACTTTCACTCCTTCTTTCTCTCTCTATCTCACTCTCTTTTCGAATATTGTGGCCAAAATTTATACTACACTCTATTTTTTCGGTGCTATATTTTTTAACAAGTAGCTAACTACTTTCCTTTATTAAAACTTCTAGGTTTAAACACCACTACACTAATCTCCAAGCTACTTAGGCAAACAAGAGCCCAATCAAGTTATAGAAGAACCCAATCTCTAGGTTGACAAACCACTACACTAACCTCCTAGCTACTTAGAAGAACCCAATCTCCAGATTAAAAAACCACTATACTAACCTCCAAGCTACTTAGAAGAACCCAATCTCCAGATTGAAAAACCACTACACTTACCTCTTAGCTACTTAGGAGAACCCAAACTCAAGGTTGAAAAACCACTACACTAACCTCCTAGCTATACTTAGAAGAACCAAATCTTCAGGTTGAAAAACCACTACACTAACCTTCTAGCTACTTAGAAGAACCCAATCTCCGAATACTTAGAATAGCCAGAAAGAAGGAAGATAGGTAGAGAAAAATGAGGGAGATAAAATAGGAGAGGAAGAGGGGAGAGTGGAGGATGTAAAGGGAAGTAGGGCAGGAGGAGGGAAGTATAGGGGTGGGGTGGAGAGTAGCACGGGGGTGAAGGGAAGTGGAAGAGATGGAGAGAAGAGGGGAAGGTAAAGCATTTGTTGCTCTCGAGAATTTCTGCCCCGATTAATTTAATGACCCCAGTCTGGCTGGTCCCACACACGTTGAGAAAAGCTGCCTTAGTTGAAGAACTGCCAGTCAATTCAATTGTCAACAGATAATTTCATTGCGAAAAATGTCCACATAGCTGGGAATCAGTAGTATCAGTACACATAGTCTGCTGTTTATATTATTTTTGAAGAAGGACCGCAGAGTGAATATAGAATAAGGACCGCAGGGCCGCAAAAACTGGCCGCAAGGGCCGTTCCTCCGGATTGGTTAGATATAAAAAAATATTAGAAACCTACTAGACCTATTAGAGAAAAAATAGGTATCCAAAACGTTACTTAAATGTGCCCGAGAACTCCTATTGAAATCTTCTAGCGTGTAAAGCCACCCTGAGACTTACTTGAAAAAAAGGCACTTTCGAATTTTTTTCAAGCACTTCAGAAATCTCTCGGCACATTCTTCTCCAGTTAATGTTCTGTATCCTGTTCCTTTACCCACTGCGTGTTTCCTCAGACTTGCTACTTACCACTCGTACCTCGCCACACTGAAACACTCCCTCCACCACTGTACTACATCACAATATGTCTGCCTCTGTATTATTCTCATCTTTCTTTGTACCTTCTCTCCCTTCTCTTTTCTTATTCCTCCCTTTATATCCTTTCTCTTAGTTGTTTCTCTCTGTCGAGGCATGGCCGTACTTGGCGAAAAAAATATAATGTAGTTATATACAGGTATAATATACATAAGTGTTTCAGTTAGAAATTTGACAGCAAAAAGTTCAACAATTTTTTTTCCTTCTAAATGCCAAGTATCTTGAGGATTGAACAAAATGAATTCAGAGGGTAGGTTGTTAGAGTAGATAAATAAATAGAGGTAGATCGTTTGGTTTTATTATTAAACAAAACATTTCAATGAAACTATTTTTTAAGACTAAACACATAATTATAATTATAATCTATATAGTGTTTTTTTTTAGTCACAATTTTAGTGGGTAGCGTAGAATTATATGTATTTTCCGTATATTTATTATCCCAATAACTCGTTTGTGCCTATAATTCCGCCACTGATCGCTGCTAACATTCAAGCAGCTACTCATTTTTCCTCACGAGGTATGTGTGGACCCTGCACTGAGAATTTTTTTTTATCGAGGATAACATTAATAAGGTTAACTTACTAGCTAACAAGGATGATTCATCCTCGTTTAAGGATAACTTACTAGCTAACAGGGATATCTTCGATAATTTTTTTCTCAGTGTGAACACCAAAGTCACCATGCGTGCAATGCCTAGCGCGATAAGTCACTCGGTGTAGTTACTAACACGGACTACTAACACAGATATAATAGGTAAAATAAAAGACAAAATATTTTTAAAACATATTATTCTTCTTTTACTCTTTTTTATCCAGGTTGAGCAGGGTCGACGTTGTTCAACCTCATGGTTGAGGTTGGTTGGTTTTGGCACAATTTTTACGGCTGGATGCCCTTCCTAACGCCAACGATTCTATTTGATTTAACGTCCTGGAATAGGACGGGGGTTTTACCCTCCATTTGCTGGGAATCATACCAGCTACCCACTTTAACCTCACCCAACCGGAAAAGGCCGGAAATTTTTAAAACATATTATAAAGTCTAATTGTATCACCTCTTTCTCTTCATCCTCCCTTTCTTCTATCTTTCCTTCTCTATTTACTTCTTTCTTAAACTTTGGTTTAATCCACCATCCTCCCTTATCATCTTTCCAAACTTTCCATTGCTATTCTTCTCCGCAATTCAGCGAGTTTTCTTTATTCTGTCTCTTGATGCGCTTTCTTCTTACTAACATTTTGACTGCTACATTTTCTTCCACTCTTTCTTCCAATAATGCACTTTTCCCATTTCTAATTGCATCTCTTACACTAATTGCATCGATGGTACAGAAGAGTTCAGGCAGGGATTAATATTATTATATTATTTTTCATGATCCGAGATTTTTTCCAAGTCTTTTTCACCAAAATCTCCCATCACATCGTCCGTGAACACGTTCAATAACTTGGACATAAAACCTGATTTTTCCTTAAACTACCTACAACGAATTCACAGATTTTTTAACTCTCAATAGCAGAACCTATTTCAAAAATTAAATATCCATTAATAAATTTTAAGTAGGTACATACAAGTACATATAGTATTTATCAATCTAATACCTATAATATTTATCTTTATGAACTTAGTTATAAGAATTAGTTTTATGAAAATTATTATCCTATCGTATCGATTAATGAAACCGATATGTATATTTATGCTAGTATTGTTACATTTATTTACTTTGTTATTTGTAATGTTGCATATCTTAAAAAAAAAAAAAAAACAAACATTTTGCGATAGTAAGAATAAAAAATAAAACAAAGGAAATAAAATAAATTTATCATATTATCCCAAAGTAATACAAAAAACAACTATATTCTATCCAAATCATGACCTCTAATGTTAAAAATTGTATAAAAAAATCTTCTTAGAAGCTTTAGCTTAGGAAAAATACCTTTGTATATGTATCCTGTTATTAAATAAATAAATAAATTAAAAAATAAAAATTCCTCTTCTTTGACTTAGTTTTCCTTTCTTCTTATGCTCTTCATCTTTCATCAGTGCTTTAAAAACCCCTTTTTTACCTATTTACCTTTCTTACATTATCCCATCTACTTTTCTTACATTATCCCATCTACCTTTCTTAATTCAATTCTCCTTCTTCTTCCATCTTCAACTCTTTTTACCTTATCTCTTTCGTATTACTTTTTGCTCTCTTATATTCGTAATGTAATAGAATTACTCCCTTTGAAACCCTCCCCAGAGATGTCGAGAACATTTGCAATACCACTCGACAGCAGTTTGCATAGTGATAGAACAAAACTAGAGAACTTCGAGCTTAGTAGGTATCTATAACTTCTCACTTTTTTTTTCAGCCCGCGGATAGAAATGAGCAAATGGTGGACCCCTTCTGTTTGAGTACTTAGTTGTCCCAAGGTTAGGTCCAGTAGAGATATCCAGACTAGTTGAGATTGATAATGTGGCTAGCTCATACCTAATGAAACCATCATCATCATAGGGTCATTGTGAACGATGGTAGCCAGATAGTGGAGGAATGACTCAGCATATCTACCACTGTCTTTACAAGGAGGCTAAATAATTGTCAAGGACCCCAGAACCAAGGCAATGCTGGTCTACTCCCTGTTTATAGTCCCCCAGATAGACTGCTGTTCTACTCCCTATTTATAGTCCCCAAGCCAGACTGCTGGTCTATTCCCTGTTTATAGTCCCCCAGCTAGACTGCTGGTCTACTTCCAAAAACCCTCGATATTTTTTTTACCACAAATTTCTCCGGCTACTAGGTGACCTGGGTTCGATTCCCAGCGGGGGAGGATTTTTTCTGCTCTGTACTTGGATGTTCGGGGTCCACTCATACCTCGTGAGGAAAAATGAGTAGTTACTTGTATGAGTAACGACCAGTGGCGGCATTACCAGAGTAAAAAGAAATTAATGTAATAGAATAATTCGAAATGTAAAGGAGGCTCTTAGTAATGCTGCGCTACTCAAAAAATTGTGAAGAGGCCTTGTGCTTCACCACAAAGAAATTCGTACATGTACGAGGGGGGACCCAAAAGTAACGGGAATTAGGTGGTGGGGGGAACGCGGAGGGGGGGATCGGGTTCTCCAATGATTCTATTTCAAGCGGCTACTCTCCCAAGTAAGTGTGCAAAGTTCATTTGCGGTGAGTGCATTCGTTCGTCCGTGAGAATTTTTCTAGTGAAACGACTTTTTTCTTTTCGGCGAAAACGTGAAATGGCAACGTGAAATGGCTGAGTGCGGAGAGCAACGAGTGGCTGTAAAAAATTCGGGGTCATAGCCGTAGCACCATGATTCATCGTCAGTTTTAACCTTGAGAAAAAAATCTGGGTCTTCATCCAACTGATTTAGCAGCTCCAGACAGGCCTGAAGTCGCGACTCCCCTTATTTTGATCGTCAGAGAGAAGGCGAGGAACAAATTTGGCTGCAATCCTCTTCATGATCAAATATTCAGTTAAAATCCTCTGAATTGAACTCCATGACAATCCAGACATCTCACAAAGTTGATCGATGGTTCGGCAAGGTCTTCACGGACAAGAATACATGTTCATTTGTTCAATATTTTCGTCCGTTCTTGAAGCCATTTCACTTTTTCGCCGAAAAGAAAAAAGTCGTTCACTAGAAAAATTTTCACGAACGAACGAATGCACTCACAGCAAATGAACTTTGCACACTTACTTGGGAGAGTAGCCACTTGGAAAAGAATCACTGGACAACCCGATCCCCCCCTCCGTGTTCCCCCCACCACCTAATTCCCGTTACTTTTGGGTCCCCCCTCGTACATATGGTTAAGATTACGGAATAGGCACTTACAAAAGAAGCTTCTCCAGAATGTTTAGAATGGTGTTAATGTTAAGTCTGTAAAGTAATGATTTAGGCCCGTATTTTTGAACGTCCCTAAAACTACTTTAGGGACAACCGTCGGGATTTTGAAAATTTTCTGGCCAATCAAGTACACAAATTGTGACTCAGTTTCTCTCGATTCAGTTTCCGCACAGACGCAATATTGGGCCCTATTTAAAAGAAATCCAAAGGAGTTGCTTCGATCTATAATAAAAGAGTTTTGAGTGCAATAAAGAGTTTTTTCTTTTATCAAATATCAAAAGCTTTTGTATCTATGGAAGTAAAAGATATATGTACATCACAAAGCTAAAAATAAAGCTTGCAAACTCTTTCTTTGCTCACGAGCAATTACTATTTTTCTTTGAATATGGCCCATTTCACACAGAGGGTATTATCACCTCTGTGTGAAAATCATTTGTGTTATTGTTTACATTTTCTAATCTTTTCAAAAGTAATTTTTGTCTGGTGATTCTTGTTGTTTAGTAGTTTTAAATTTCTTTATCCTTTTGAATAGTTTAAAACAAGTTTTTTTCCGAGATGGAAGCCAAATTGAAAATAATTATTACTATTCCCATCTCAGCCTTCTCAGCGAAAGAAGTACCTACAATTTATATCTCACAGGCACGTTGTGAGTCGATAGGAGTGTCGATGACACGTTGAGTTCACCAGTTTTCGTACTGTCAATGATGTCAAGCAACGACCAGCGAATTTAGGCCTTGGATGGGTGACTATCTAAATTTTGGACAATCTTGATGCTAGCTATTCCCGGTCCAACTCAGACTGTGCTATCTATTGTTCAATAATTGAATTAATTTATTAATAAAAAAAAATGTTAATTCATTGTTTTATCACATATCCAATGTTCTCTTTTCAATGTTTTGCATTCTACATATTTTCTACACAGGTATCTAAAAAATGTACTCATTATTTATGATTTCCCGAGCCCTTCAAATACTTTTTATGCTCGACGGTGTCAGGAGTCACAGTGTCTGAGTGGTCTAGCGCACCAGACATACATTGAAATGAGCTGAGTTCGAATTCCGGAGGAATTAGACTTTTTTATATCTGTATTTTGGATGTTACGTGGTTCACTAATATCTTGAGAGGAAAAATGAGTATTGGTAGAGACGAACTCTTGTGAAATACGAGAATAAAAAATGAATAATATATGTTACTTGAAATTTCGTCAATCACCTGACATACGTTGTGATATAACATCACAAATAAACCAGATAGAGCCAGCGTTGATTGCGCGGTGAATGCACCTGTTCTCGTGGGACTACCAAAGTTAATCAACAACGTCCGGGTGAAGACTTCGTGATGCTGGCATTTCGGCTCAACCCAGGCTGGCTGAAGTTAATGTGGGTAGAAAGTTTGTATGTTTCCTACGATCGGAGGGTAAAACCCCCGTCGTAATATGAAAAAAACGAGATAGGTAAATGCTACCTTTGTTCTAAAATGAGGAGGGTACAGTAAAAATATTTTTTTGCAGATACTTGATTAAAAGATACATATATTATAATATTTTTCTTAATATTTAGAATATTATTAATAATTATATTGAAAGTATAATATTTGTCATTATTAATAATATTTAGAATATTATTAATAATGACAAATATTATACTTTCAATATAATTATACAACATGTCTATTGTAAATTAGTTTGTCCAAACTACTTGTTAGCAAACTTTTTTCTTCATCAGATGTCTTGCTTGTCCTTCAGGTTCTATTAGGCCATTCAAAATTAAGGATATCTCTTGAAAGATGTTCGTCTTTCCAAAGTAAATACATGGATACGTAGGTATATAAAAAAGGTTTTCTTTCTTTCTTGGCGGTGCAAAATTAGCGTTTTGTTTGATTCTCGAATATTGCCAGTATAATTATGAAATTTGTTGAAAAGGATATATATTTGTTAAATAAATGAAATACAATAATATAAGGAAGTAAAATCACTTCCAAAAAATAGTATAATGTGTCTTCACGAATTTCAAAAATACCGATGAGAAATCACCGGCAGTTGTAAAGTGCCGATTTCCGACACTTCAGAATTTCAACAAATTTCATTCATTTTTAGGGTCAGCTGATTGGAAATGCAAAGAAACGTGCTGTTTATGTATATTTATATATACATCTTTCTGGCTGAAATGGGAAAATGTTGTGATCGACTGCTTTCTGCTCATGCGCTGAGCAGCGCTCAAGATTTGTGAGAAGCGTTCAAGACTTAAGTTCAAAATAAATTCTGTCTCTGTGGCTGATATGATTCACTGCGCATGCGTATCCGGACCACTCACACTAAATGTGTTTTAGGGTCGTTCAAAAATACGGGCCTTAGTCCTGAAAAACCAAATGGAGTACAAATTAAAATTGAAGTTACATTAGCAATACTTATACTCAAACCTTTATTTATTTATTTATTATAACCTCATCATAGTCATTTAGTCATACACTGTGTTAGTAGAGGACCAACCATGGCTGAACTTATTAAATTGTACAATGATTGAATCCTAACGAAACTACGAAACCAACCTAAATGGAAAGCGCCGCAGCAACTTTTTTGAGAGTTTACTGGGGAAAATATCTAGATGTAAATTAAAAAGTACCCAAGACACTCTAAGAGCGCCTATGAGAAAACTTTTCAAATGTAAAATTTCTCGAAATCTCTTGATTATTCCCAGAAAATGGTTCACCGGGGTATAACAATTCCCAGTCCGGCCTTCCCTGCCTTCCAGAATTTTCTTTCAAAACCTTTCAGAATTTTCCAGCCCACACCCTAAAACCTATGGAGACATTAATTCTATTAAATTTTCACTTTTTCCCATTCTCACTGAACGACGATCTTCTTTGGAAATTCGTCCATTTTATACATTTATAATTTCTTAATATTTTCAACGCCATAGATTTACATATTTTTACAAGTCTCAGTTACCCACTTTTTCAAATTTAGTTGGAATTTTTTGGTTGGAACTTTCCCACGCCAAAACCAAAACATTTTCAAACAAACCAGAGGCGTTAGTCAATAGTCAAATCTATTTTCTATACTTTAGTTTCCTTTTCCTGAACCAAAGATTTCTCATCTTTAATTGGTTACCCCTCGAAAAACACAACCTGCCTATGAATGTATTAAAGCTGGTAACGAAGAATTCCCTTCTTATAAAGGCTTATTTCAGGTTGGCCGAGTTTCTAAATGATGGACTAGGCTCGCGGGACTGTGGGGGGGCCAGATCAGAAGTTAGAGTCTAGTGGACTTAGATTGCTTTTCGGTGTCATTTTCACAAGTGATTTTCTACGGTTTTATTTTGCTAGAAAGTCCCTAACAATTTAGTGAATGAATCCTTTTCTATCTTATTTTGCACTTATTGAGATTCAAAGGCATCAAATTTGTTGCTAGGTTCTCCCTTCTTTTTAAATTGGCCTTCCTTTTCTTTTCTATCTCCGTGTTATTCGTCTTGCGCTTGTTCTCTCTGTCTCTCTCTCTCTTTCTCTCTCTCTCTCTCGTTGTGTAAACTCCGTCTCCATCTAAGTGGTTTCGGAAAGCTGCTTATGACCGCAAATTCATCTTGATCTTTCTTTTCATTTCAACTTGGAACTTTAATTTCCTCCAGAGACGAAGACGAAACTTTGCGTCCTCCCAGTGGAATATGGCGGTTAATATTTAAAACTTTTCCGTCCTTCTCTCTCCAACACTCAAAATTCGAATCTTGGGGCTAACCACAGAGAATAATTGATAAAACTACTCGTAGTTCAGTTTCTTTTCTAGGAATTGTCTGAATTTGAAATTGAATTATCTAGAGACACACCAGGCTTGAAGCTTCGAAAGACAACCAGACATTTTTTCTCTTTTGTATTTTAGTTTTTTTTTAACATTTTATTTATTTATTAACAATATTGGATTTTTTACAAAGGTTCTTTTCCTAAGCTAGTGATAAAAGCTTCTAAGTTGCTTTTACAGTTTCTTCTTGACTATCTCGAAAGGTAAATTCCGAGTTCAAAACCGCAAAACCCTGCAAATCTTGTCAATGAGGATTAGAAGGATAATCAACACTCAGGTAAAAAAATCAAATCATGTATGGAAAACAAATTAATTATCTTATAATCATGTATACTACTAGGTACTACACGTAAACTACCAGCTAAAACCCAGCACTTGTCGCCTTGGACGTTTCTGCCCCAGGCTGTGGTTATATTTGGATTTTTTTTAAAATCCGTTCTTAGTACGCACCTAAATATCAAAAGGAGACTCTATGACAAATTGGCAGTCAATTGGTCCAGTCTTTGCGGAGTTCTCTGGATTATGAATGAATGTAAACGGATTTTATACAGGATGTTCTTGGAGACATAGTGAGAATCTTTACCACATATACCAAAGGTTTTATATGTGTTTCGAATCCCATTTACATAATTCAAATTTTCACAGTTTGCACATGCAAAAGGAGCAATGATATCTCTGAATATAAAACTCAAATCTGTGCGTGTCTGACTGACTATGTCCTCTTAGGTGTTGTCTGTTTACAATACCACAGCCCAACCGGTAACAGATATTGAAATTTTCATGAGAGTTGACCCCCCCCTCCCCCTTAATCAGCGTCAAACTACCTAGAAAATTATCAAAATTAAAATATCTATCACCATTTTCAAGTCACTTCAGTTCATTTATTTGTCTGAATTGTCTGACTCTTCGATCAAATAAGACGTCAGGTACGGGAGCAAAGTGTCGGAGATTTTACTAGTTCTAAAAATAATTGAATTCCAAAGTTTATTGCACACCATGTATAATTAATTGTACATGAACCCAGGTTCATTAGATTAAACAAATAAAATGCCTTATATTTTGTATCCTTATAACTATAGTATAGACATTAAGTTAGGGGACAAGTAGTGAGAGGAGAAGGCCCATTAGAGTCTGTGGTAAAGTGTTTAGATGTTAAAAGTCGTAAGAAGATAGAATGAGATGGAGATAGGATAGAGATAAGAAAGAAGGGAGAGAGGGATGGAGATAGAATCATGAGGGATATAAAGAGAAGAGAGAGAGAGAGAGAGAGAGAGAGAGCAGAGAGAGAAAATTGAGATAATTATTTTAATTAGGAGAGGAAGATCTTCTGGTTTTATCTGAAGAACATTTGAAGTAATGATATCGTGTTGACTTCTCCCTCTCATGATTGCATGGTTTCCACACCTTTTCTGCTAAGCTATACATACAATATCTATCCTGTAACTATCATGTACTTATCTATGTTTAGAATTAGCTACACTGTATGTACAAAAAGTCCTTAGATGTGTTTCGACAGTGTATTATAAGGTATCATGTCGGATGTACCTACTATCTAAAAGGTAAAGTGTGTATGTATGATTTTATTTCTAGTGAAGCACAAGGCCTCTTCACAATTTTTTGTGGGTAGCGCAGCATTAATGAGAGCCTCCTGTACTTTTCGAATTCTATTACATTAATTATAATTAATCTGGTAATGCCGCCACTCATTTTTCCTCACGAGGTATGAGTGGACCCCCAACATCCAAGTATAGAACAGAAAAATTCCTGCCCCGCTGTGAAATGCCTAGCGCGCTAACTCACTCTGCCACGGTGACTACTTCTAAAAGGAAAAGTGTTGATAAAGTAACGTAATTTGTATAACCTAGCTCTATGAATAATAAGATACCTACACTGAACATATTAATTTATGTATAATTGTATATTGTATACGTAGTTTATTTATTATGTATAAGATCCCTGTTAGCCTTCTAATCCTTCCAATATGAAGCTTTCAGGGAAAAACAATTATTTCTTTACCTCTCATCATTATTATTACATATAACGAGATTTCCCCCTCAGTACTCCTTCGCTTTGTTTCCCAGTAGTCTACAGGGTGGTTTATTATAACGAGATTCCCCATCTGTACTACATTCCATTGTTAATCAGTTATCTACAGGATGGTTCCTTACAACGAGATTTTCCACTTAGGTATTCACTTTCCTGAATGTAGACGAGGTATTATACATTGAACGGACGAAAAAGAAATTTCATGTGAAAGCAACAACAAATAGCCAGCGTCGATGGCGCGTTGAATGCACCGGTTCTCGTTGGATCACCAAAGTTAAGCAACGTCCAGCGAGGTGAAGACTTTGTGATGCTGGCATTCCGGCCCAACCCAGGCTGGGTGAGGTTAATGTGGGTAGCAGTTTTGTGAGTTTCCTGCGAATGGAGGGTAACACCCCAGTCGTGATATGACCATGCAGTTGAAAGCGACGTTAATAACAAAAAAAAAAAAAAAAAAAAACAACAACAACTAGCTAGCTAGGGTTCTTTTTAAATTAAACCTACCACTACCCAGCTAATAAAGTTATCAAGAAGCCATCTGACGTGAAAATTGAAAAATTGACGTCAGAGTAAAACAACAAGGATAGGTAATTGAATATAGTTGATGAAACTAGGAGCGATAATTATTCAGAGAATACTGAGGACGAGGAGAGAATACTGAGGACGAGTAGAAGGAGGGGAGTTGATGAAGGAAATGAAGGAAAGGAGTAGAAAGAGGGGGTTGATGAAGGAAATGAAGGGATGGGTAATTATTGTAGTATGCTGGGGATGAAGAAGAAATTAAGGATACAGAAAAGGGAGAAGACGAGAGAGAGAGAGAGGAGGAAACATATGGTAAGGAGTCGGAAGAAAGAGGATCAGGGGGGATAGTAGTATAAGAGGTCTACTAGGAGGGTGCCAAGGATACAGACGGATTAAGGAGAAGAGAAAAGAAAGATAGAAAACAGCTGAAGAGGAAGATGATAGGAAGGAGGAAGAGGAGGAGAATAGTAAAGAGGGAGAGCTCGGGGAGAGGCGAAGAAAAATTAGAAAAAGAAAGGTAAAATACTAAAGAGCGAATTTTCAATTAATCAACGGAAAACAAAATAACGTTTATTAATGCTGGATATGATAGACAGGAGCTAGTACTCCTTGCAAAATTCAATTATTGAGATTTTGTCGTGCTATAAATCTTGTTTCGATGAAATCTTTATTTCGTTTTCCGTTATAGGTAGGTACATTGAATAAAAGGAATGCATTATGATAGAAAATTTAAAAATTCACCTCATTATTTCTAGGTGGTTCACATACTTGATACGGTCTGAACGATCAAAACCTGAATGTCATTTAGTGAGATTTTAACAGTTGTTGGTTCTCACATCAATAAATACATGAACTTATTAACATACGTAGGTACATAAAATAGGTGTTTCCAGAAATTCCTCTCTAATCACTTGCTTTAACCCCACTACTCTCCTGAACTTCCCCTCTCCTCTCTTACTTTACACCCACTACTCTCCCGAAGTTCCCCTCTCCACTCTTATTGTCCCCTCTCTGGTCTCAAACTCTAAGCCCTACCACTGTTTAGAACCAACAATACACCGAGGGTTTTGTTTTTCGTATGGGAATGGCTAATTGTATGAGTACATAAAGAACTAATTTTAATTTAGTGCCACTGATGTACCCTGTGGCCTCTTTTATAGCTGGACCTCGAATGTGGAATGGGAGGAAAGAAGAGTGTAGAAGGGATGGATCGAAATATGAAGGTTTGGGGGAGTAATGGGGATGTTTGTTAAATAAAACAAAAACAGAGAGAGAAAGAGAGATAAAGGGAAGAGATAGAGAATATAGGTATTAAATTTGTAATTTTTGCTCAGCTGCGGATAGTGAAAAAGCGAAAGGATAGAGAGAAATTATTAGGAGAAAAGTGAGAGAGAGACAGAGAGAACGAAAATGAGATAGGGAGGTAGAGATATTATGTATAGGTACTGGTAGGTACAGGCGAAGGAAGAGAATCTGAAATTGTGTTGAACCTGTAACGTTGGGATGTAGAAATAAGGAGTAAAAGATAGAAAGGACAGAGAGAAGGATTAGGTTTGGGGGATTTAATGTATGTATACTTGTGAGTTAGGTACCTAATACCTACAATAATACACCTACATTATGCATATACTCATATACTCCCTTGCCCTTATCCCATTTTAGGTTATGTTGCTATACGGGTCGGCATTGTTCAACCTCATGGTTGACGTTGGTAGGATGGAGCCTTTTTTTATAGCTGGATGTCCTTCCCAACACTAATGATTCTCTTTGGTATTATCGTCCTGATCCAGAGGGGGGTATTACCCTCCAATAGCTGGGAATCGTATTTTTTATTTTTTAAAATAAACTAGAAAAACAGACAATTTCTAATTTTAAAAACTCATGTTTGTATAAATATACATAATAGTATAAAAGTAAAAATAACATAAAAAAATAGTGACCTTTTCTTCCATCTTGGAAAAACTATTTGTCTAATGCATTTATTCAGGAGGGAAATGCCGCAACTACTTAATGTCGCTAGAGGAAAAGAATCCTAGAATGGAAAATTAAAAGTGACAAAATACGAACCAATGAATAAAGAAAGATAACGAGGGAGAAATTCTGAGCAGAGAGAGGAAATAGTTAGAATACAAGGGAGAGAGGAAGATGAAATAGATGAAGGAACGAGAGAGACAGATATAGTGTATAGCTGTATAGAGTGAGGCGAGAAAGAAAACTAGAAAAAAATTAAACAAGTACTAAAAAATGATAGGGGGGGGATATACCTACCTAAATAAACCTGAGCCACGAATAGCCTAATCTCGTTGAACGTTACTTAACTTCAGTGACAGAACGAAAACTGATGCATCCAACGGGCAACAATGGCTCCTAACTCGCTTACTGAAAGGAGTTCACTGCAAACTCCTACCTAAAATAATGTGGCTTGATTACCAACAAATTTAATGCACATTGCATATTTATTATTGATAATAGGCGTTCATAAGAGGCATGTGGCGGTATGGCTGCCTAAAGTCCTGCTAAAATTTTAAAAGTTTAACACTTTGAGTCCCAGAGCTGGGATCGGTGAGTGAGCACGAGGGACCACAAATTTCAGAACCCAACACTCATACATTGTTCCCAAGGATCACTAGAACCTATTCCCTATGAGAAACACTTAGAAACAACCATAGAGAGTGCTCATGTCTTCAAAGTAAAGGAAGGTCGTAAATACCATATAGAGTACCTATGTCCACAGTCAAATTTCGGGTGAGGGTCATAATTCATATATGGTACTCATGTCCTTTTTGAAATGTCAGCTGAGAGGTATATGGTATTCATGGGCTCAAAGTGGTAATCATCAAAATTTCAAGTCAAAATTTGGGAAGAAATTGTCATCCATAGAAGGCCTTTGAAGGACTAGTCAACAAGCTCTAGAAGGAGATAAGTTGAGAACAAGTGAATTTTTTTGTAAAAGGCAAAATATTTGAGAAAAAATATAAAAAAAATAAGAATATTGGCTCTGTAGGAACTAAAATAACTAATGGAAAGAGGTAGAAGAAAATACAAGTGCTGGTTTACCTATTTCATCATCATAGGGTGTCGTCATCGTGAACGATGGTAGCCAGACAGTGGATGGTAGCCATCCACTGTCTCTACAAGGATGCTAATAATTTACAAGGCCCCCCAAAACCAATCCAATGCTGGTTTACTCCCTGTTTACAGTCCCCCAGCCAGCCTTAACCTACAATAGATTACCATGTTTCTTGTTTGTCTTACCTATTTAGCAAAACAAAAAAAATATGTTGGCAGAATTCTGTGGGGCTGCGAGATAAATTTTCATTACCACAGCAGAATAAGTAATAAATTGACCTGCCTCTGGCACTGCCAGAAAGGATTGCAGTAATAAGTTCAAGGCACATTGCATATTTGATACAGATATCAGGCATTTATTGAAATATTGGCTCTGTAGATAAAGGAAATTCCAACTTCTATGAATGGATCGTAGAAGCGGAGCTGACTCGGAACCTGGAGATCAGTGGTTCGAGTCCCACGCATTGCAACCATAGTTAGGCGGGTATGAATTATTTATAGTGACATGAGAATATAATAGGTAGTGAGTAGTGAGTATAATAATAACTGGATTAGTTTAGTGATAACAATAACCTAAAGAAAGTACTAGGTAGCTAAGTATATAATATATTTTTGACCTCGCGGATCCAGCTTTCTTATCAACATTCGACTGTGCATTAAAAAAAAACATTAATTATTTGTTGAGTTGACATTTTGAAGCACAGTAGGTATACAAGGACATGTTTGTTCTTCCTATCAACTGAGGAGGAGAGGGAAAATTCGGAATTCTCTCTAGTTTTTCATGGCATCACATATTGAGGCATACACACAGACTGTCCCATACCTTCACAATTTACGAGACAACACAAATGTAAGAACTGAATTCTAACTCTACTCAGCACTGAAACCCCAACTGTTCAAATAAAGAAAATATTGTAAAGTGTACTCAAGTGTAAAAAAAGTACCAGTTTTTTCCTTTTTTTTTCTTTCCTCCTCTTTATCTTCCTGTATTCTCTGCACCTCCATATATTTATTTTTTATTTTCTTCTCGACATTTAACTCTCCCTCTCTCTCTTTCCCTCTCTCTCTCTCTCTCTCTCTCTCTCTCTCTCTTTCTCTCTTTCTCTCTCTCTCTCCCTCTCTCTCCCTCTCTCTCTTTCCCTCTGTCTCTCTCTTTCCCTCTCTCTCTCTCTCTCTCTCTCTCTTTCTCTCTTTCTCTCTCTCTCTCTCTCTCTCTCTCTCTCTTTTCCCTCTCTCTCTCTCTTCCTCTCTCATTTATGTCCCTTTTCTGTCGGCTTCTCTTTTTGTCTCCATCCCTCATAATCTCTCGTTCTCTCTCCTCCTATCTCCGCAGCCCCACCCACTCCTAATCTTTTTCTCCCGAGAACATTTCCCAACGACATTTTCACCGTCGAAAACTCTTCCACTAACCTGTCGACTCATCCAGTTTATTCCTCTCCACACATCCACTCCAACTCCCTGTCCTCTTCTGTTTAGTTTTTCTTCCTATTTCAAGGTAATCTTATCTTTCTACTTTTTACTCCGTTTCGCTCTTTTTTCTCTCCTCATAGTCCTCATATTCAGTTCCTTCCTTTTCCTCTCTTTCCCTTTCTCTTCCCTCATTCCTTTACATCGTCGCTACACCTTGGAGGTTGCACTCTTCCCCCACATCATGTTAAGCTCAAAGTACGGAGCTGCACACTTCATAAGCGTAGGTTTTTCTCATTCTCCTCCAGGCAATGTGTGAATTATTTTCAAAACAAGACGAAAAGATTTATACTTAATAATAATGTTATATCTCTCGTGTATTATAATTCCCGGTTTTTCCACGTTCCTCTATCCGTTCCCGAGGAATTTAATTGTTATAAACGACGTAAGACTTTCTTCATTGACTTAAATACCTACTCGTAATAACGGGTTTCTCTTAACATGCTTGTAATCGTTTCTGAGAATATGCTTGTGCATTCTGATATAATTAGCTTGTACGATGTGCATTTCATCAGATGTGCAATCCAAAATCAATTAACTTCACTATAGCGTTTTCGTCACGGTATACTTTAGGCCAAATAGTACTAAAAACTTAAATTTTGTAACTCTCTATAACCTCAATGAATGAACCATTTTTTAAGCCAGCCTCCGTGGCGTGATGGTTGTGACTACTGCCCGTAGTCCAGAGTTCCCGAGTTCAACTCCAGGATGGGGCAGACTTTTCGACGAAAATTCTGTTCCATCCTAACACGTGAGGCTGGCATTTTCGGCCCTACCCAGGTTGGGTGAGGTTAATGTGGGTAGCTGGTACGAATGGAGGTTAAAACCCCCGTCCTGACTATCTATTTCAGTCAGTACGTTAAAACCAAATAGAATCAACTGGTCACAATAGATCTACTTTGGTTGCAGTGTTAATTTTATTGT